>NDXB01006614.1:6231-17776 GCA_002631895.1 Agapornis roseicollis | reverse complement strand
GGGCAGGTTCAAGCCATTGCCCTTGGCCTGGCCCTACAGGCCCTTGTCCCAAGCCCCTCTCCAGGTTCCCTGCAGCCCCTTTAGGCCCTGGAGCTGCTCTCAGGTCTCCCCTTCAGGAGCCTTCTCTCCCCCAGGCTGCCCCAGCCCAGCTCTCTCAGCCTGGCTCCAGAGCAGAGCTGCTCCAGCCCTCGCAGCAGCTCCATGGCCTCCTCTGCCCTCGCTCCAACAGCTCCACGTCCCTCTTGTGCTGCTGCCCCAGAGCTGGAGCAGGGCTGCAGGGGGGGTCTCCCCAGAGCCCAGCAGAGGGGCAGGATCCCTGCCCTGAGCTGCTGCTCACGCTCTGGGGGTGCAGCCCAGCACATGGGGGTGTTTTGGGCTCAAGCACACACTGAAGCCGGGTCATGGGGAGCTGCTCCTCAACCACCACCCCAAGTCCTTCTCCGCAGGCTGCTCTCAATGGTACAGCATGGCTATTTCCTGCCAGAAATAAATACATATTCTGCTGTAATATGAAGACAAGATTCATAAAAGCCAACCAGAAGTGGCTGCATAANAGTTATGTGAGAACCTGCATAATGTGACTGAGGCTGAAGCAGAGGACAAAGCTACGTTCTGGGTCCTCTAATTCATTCCAGTGGTGGTTTCACTGTTATCAGGGTCTCTGTTCAAAGGACCCAGGAGGGAATCAATACCATAAGTGAGTTTAAAAAGCTTCCAGGAGGTCATGACACAGCCACTGAAAACACCTAACAGAAGGTTGGAAAAGCCCTTTCAGCTCACCCAGTCCAACCATCCCCATCCCTGCCCAGGCCACCCCTGCCCCATGGCACTGAGGCCTCGTCTCCACGCTCTCTGAACCCTTGCAGGGCCGGTGCCTGCAGCCCTGCCCTGGGCAGCCTCTTCCAATGCCAGAGCACCCTGTGGGGCAGGGGTNCACTGAAGCCGGGTCATGGGGAGCTGCTCCTCAACCACCACCCCAAGTCCTTCTCCGCAGGCTGCTCTCAATGGTACAGCATGGCTATTTCCTGCCAGAAATAAATACATATTCTGCTGTAATATGAAGACAAGATTCATAAAAGCCAACCAGAAGTGGCTGCATAAGCAGGAGAACTAAGGAGCCTGTAGATCCATGCTTAACAAAGCGCAGATTTGCGCTTAGTGAAGTCTAAGCCTGAGTTGTTCACTGCTGCCCTGCTGTGCGCTCTGTGATGCTGACCACATGTGAGCTCACACTGTGGCACGTCTCACGGTGGGACTAACAGCTGCATCTCCCTCCTGGATACGTGTCGCTTCCCAAATAAATACATGAGAAAACACACCATAAAAGAAATATGAACACAAACAGGTACCCAGGCAAACATCTTTGGGAAACCAATCTGGAAGACTGAGAGTCAAAGAGCATTGCCCAAATCATGCTGAACTTCAGGATCAGAACTGACAGCAGGCACGGAGCGATGGATCAGACTGTGAAAGCCTGAGTCCTCCTATACACCAGCATCCCTTCCCTTATAAATATTTATCGATTTCTCAAAGTTTAAGCAGAACATGAATAATTCCAACCCCACGGTTTGCTCACTGTGGATTCCTGGCATTTCTGCAGAGCCTCCCAACAAAGTCTAACACTGCCGTTAGTCACGAGGAAATCACTGTGGAAATCTGACTCACTCCTTACTGCTGCCTTTACGTAAAAGAGCTGACACCTGGGACAAGCATCCGGGGGGTGGGGGGAACCAAACAAAACCACCTCAAAGAGGCTTCCAGGGAAATCGTTCCTGTGCACATTTCCTAATTTATGCAAGCTTTTGTTATAAGCAAAGAGTTTTTCTCCACTACCCAAATTCACAGAATCCCAGCCTGGTTTGGGTGGGAAGGGACCTTAAAGCTCCTCCAGTCCCAAGCCCNCCCATCACCCTTGGGCTCCAGGCCCTGCACCAGCTCCATTGCCCTTCTCTGGCCCCGCTCCAGCACCTCCATGTCTCTCCTGTAGTGAGGGACTCAGAACTGAACACAGGATTCGAGGTGCTGCTGTGACGGTCACTCGATGATCTACTAGATAACCACTGATTCCCATAGCATTTCCTTCTAGTCCAGGTTTTGGAGGTACGTACACCTTCACAGCCAAATTTCAAGCTTCTTAGCTGGCAGAGCAGCACAAGACCACCACCAGAAGCATCATGTGTAACACTGAGTACATATCTATCTGATGCCATGGATCAGCTGAGAGCCAGAAGGCAGTTCTCCAGGTAACAAAGCAAACTGGGTTTGATCTTCCCCTTCAGATGAAGCTATCATTAGTCAGAAGTTTAAAGCTAAGAGAAAGTTGTGTCAAATTCTTGTCTGATTCAGCTTTTGTATCACCTGTATTTCCATATTCTCCATTTATTTTATATTCTTGGGAGGATGAAGTTTGAACATAATATTTCAGAAGCTTCATTGTCTTCTGCTAATTTACAGTGACTCATTTCTTTCCATTCTAGAGACATTTCAAGCTGTCTTCCTTCATTCTGGATCAAGGTATATAATTACATTTGCATCATTAGAAGCCTTTTTGTGTGCCTACAGCTACCTCTGTTTTGAGTGACTTGTATCTGCAGGCAAATCCTGTAGCACCAAACTTCAGCATCATCTTCAATGAAATTACTGGGCTCACCTTGCAGTTCATACAGAAAAGGGATGCTCCCATTCTAAGCACTAAAATCCAACAAATCAAACTGATGCAAGCTAAGAAAAAGATTATCTTGTAATAATATAAATTGTCTATAAAAAGACATTTACAAAAGGTCCCTCACTGATCCAACATCACGTTTCCTCTTAAAATTCCTCTATACCAAGCTACACCACATGTAAATCGTGGCTACTCTATTTAGGCCTTCTAGAAAACATAGAAATAAGAAATACGCCAACTAAATCAAAGATCCAAACTGACAGAACCAGACAATGGCTAAATATAGGCAGCCAAAACACTGATCTGTGTATTTGCAGCTGAGAAAATAAGCTCAGTGATAACTCAAGAGATAGCACAAGTTATCTCTGCAGCAGTTTCTCCCTAGATAGGTTTGCATTTGTACTGACTGTTTCTTTGATAGAATCCCAGCCTGGTTTGTGTTGGAAGGGAGCTTAAAGCTCACCCAGTTCCAACCCCTGGCACAGGCAGGGACCCCTTCCACTGCAGCAGCTTGCTCCAAGTGATTCTCTACTTACCCAGTTTCTGCTGAGGAAGAACCACCATCACCCCAACCACGCCAGAGAGGATGGGGTAGTCCCGGGTGGAAATACCTTACTATGGGAGGACGTTTCTCTGAATTCCCTCAGTATCTTCATTAAAATGAAGCTGGGGGCCAACAATGACAACAAATTCAAGGAATTTCCTCTTTTATAGAAGCCAAGCAGCCCCTGCCTCCTGCCTTAGGGGGCTCAGATTTAAGCATCAGAGGACTTGTTTATGTAAGTTTTATGATCTACCTGTAGAGAACATGAGAACCGTGTTGCAAGGGAACATTTTCAGCCTTTCAGAGACTATCCCCAGCACTCCAATCAGTTCCTGTGTTCAGCACCAAGTCTGAGCCGTCCCTAAACGTACCAGATGATCTTTCTACCTACTGAAGAACAAACAAAATCACTGAGCGGATGAAACCCTTTAGGACTCTTTCCAGCTCTAACCCTCCTCAATACTCCCCACATCTGTCATGCTGTTAGGAAGCTTAGGACGAACCACACTAAGTCTGATCTTCAAACCTAAGTGAACATTTTCCAGAGACAGCACGGTGTAATTACAAACTATTTTCCCCAAAGAACAGATGAGCTATTACGATGAATACAGTTGACCTCCTTTTTCAAGGTAAGTAAAAGCCCCACAGGAACATGGTACAGGCTTTAGGAGCGTGTTCAACCAGAATCATAGAACACAGAATAGTTGGGGTTGGAAAGGACCTTAAGAGCATCCAGTTCCAACCCCCCTGCCAGAAGCAGGGACACCTCACACTAAACCATGGCACCCAAGGCTTCATCCAACCTGGCCTTGAACACTGCCAGGGATGGAGCACTCACAACCTCCCTGGCCAACCCATTCCAGTGCCTCAGCACCCTCACAGCAAAGAATTTCTTCCTTAGATCCAATCTAAACCTCCCCTGTTTCAGTTTGAACCCGTTCCCCCTTGTCCTGTCACTGCAGTCCCTAATGAAGAGCCCCTCCCCAGCATCCCTAGAGGCCCCCTTCAGATACTGGAAGCTGCTCTGAGGTCTCCACGCAGCCTTCTCTTCCCCAGCCTGAACAGCCCCAACTTTCCCAGCCTGTCTTCATATGGGAGATGCTCCAGTCCCTGCTCATCCTCGTGGCCTCCTCTGGACGTGTTCCAACAGCTCCATGTCCTTTCTATGTTGAGGACACCAGAACTGTACACAGTGCTCCAGGGCAGGTGTCATGAGAGCAGAGTAGAGGGGCAGGATCACCTCCTTCGACCTGAAATAACTGATCCTGCTTTATTACAACCAAACCTGCTGTGATTTAGAGAACTATTACACATTTTGGAGCAGATGATGTGCAGATGATGGCCCTTCCATCACCAACCATTCTGCAGTTTAAATACAGGTAGAAAAACAAAAGTATGGCTGTAAGGGTTATTGTTTTCCCTCTTAGGTTTTTATTTCTCCTACCATATGAGAATCCAGCTCATGGGTTTTTTCTCTCTTCCATGCTTGCAGCGTAGTTCTTCAGTTCTTATCTAGCTGCCTATGAAATGATCTAGGAAATTAGACTTCAACCTATTTCACAGGGTATTATCTCACAGTCTGAAACACCATTTAAAAAGCCAACATGAAACAGAGAAGCCCCACACTTCTCTAAAACAGCATTACTCCCTCGAACTTACAGCTTTCATCCCACTTTCCCTACTTAAACTTCCTATTACCTGAAATATTCCCTTTCATTCCACGGGATTTACAGATCTCAAACAGGTAAATGTGTGACTGGGCATTACTTTCTGCTGAGTTTACTGGACTGGTTACAGTTTCATTATCCCTTTTTAATCCTCCATCCACATCTCCATCTCCTCTATGGATGGACTTTAACTCTCCATACCCATTTCCATCTTTATCCGTATCTATCCATATCTATCATTTAATTACCATGAGCTTAACAGCTTCATGGTGGCTACATGCCATCCCTAACTGAAGCCAGCCAGCACCGATTCGGTTTGGTTTGTTTTTTCATGTTGCATCTAATTTGCTGCCCAAGATCCCCATCTGGAGAACAACGTGCAGTACTACAAGCATGGGTCTGGCACTGAGGCACACACTCGGGAAAGCAGGAACACACTTGCACAGCCCTCCTGGCGTAGCCCAGCTTCAGGAAGATTTTCAAATGGCCATGGAGAACGGGATCAAGCCCGTCATTCCAACCTGCACAATACAATTCCAGAGGAGGCCACGAGGATGAGCAGGGACTGGAGCACCTCCTGTATGAGACAGGCTGAGAAAGTTAGGGCTGTTGTGCCTGGAGAAGAGAAGCTGCGTGGAGACCTCAGAGCAGCTTCCAGTGCCTCAAGAGGGTACATCCTACTGAAGGATGCTGGAGGGAGACCCTTCATCAGGGACCGTAGTGACAGGAGAAGGGGTGATGGGTTAAAACTTACACAGGGGAAGTATAGATTGGATATGAGGAGGAAGCTGTTCCCTGTGAGGGTGCTGAGGCGCTGGCCCAGGGGGATGGCCCAGAGAAGCTGTGGCTGCCCCATCCCTGGCAGTGCTCAAGGCCAGGTTGGACACAGGGGCTTGGAGCAAGCTGCTCCAGTGGAAGGGGTCCCTGCCTGTGGGAGCAGGGGTTGGAGCTGGATGGGCTTTAAGGTCCCTTCCAACCCAAACCAGGCTGGGATTCTATATAGTAAGCTATAGACCTGTTCACTGACAAGTGACCAGCAATAATGCAGCAAGCTCACAGACACACAAAACACTACATTTAGCCAGACTGTTTACACTAAAAAACTAAGCTTTAAAAGTACAGACAGACTAATGGTGGGTTTTATTATTAATTTTTTTAAGTGATTCAAATTTCAGCCAGCTCTGTCAGCACACAGCTTCCCCCAAAACTACTGAGCTCCCGTTTCACTCTTGCAGAAGAGGGAAGTAGATTTTGGATTGGCCAATTAGCAACACACATTTCAACACAGCACTTAATACATAACTTAAATGTTCAACACAATCTCTATGCCCTGAAGAAATGCACTCCTTACTGTACTTAACATTCACAGAACCCCAGACTGGTTTGGGTTGGAAGGGGCCTTAAAGCTCCTCCAGCTCCAACCCCTGCCACGGGCAGGGACCCCTTCCACTGGAGCAGCTTGCTCCAAGCCCCTGTGTCCAACCTGGCCTTGAGCACTGCCAGCGATGGGGCAGCCACAGCTTCTCTGGGCCATCACCCTGGGCCAGCACCTCAGCACCCTCACAGGGAACAGCTTCTGCCTCAGAGCTCAGCTCAGGCTCCCCTGTTGGGGCAGGTTCAAGCCATTGCCCTTGGCCTGGCCCTACAGGCCCTTGTCCCAAGCCCCTCTTCTCCAGGTTTCTTGTTGGCCCCTTTAGGTATTTCCTTACACTTTGTGACTCAACACAGAACTTATTTTTGTTTCAACATAGAAACTTGATGCAAAGCTGTCAAAGTGTCTCCACAAACCTGAGTCTAATGTGAGAAGTGGTGTAAATCAGAAGCTAGCTGTCAAATCTAATCCAGGAGCTGCTGAGCATCAAAAATAGGGTAAGAGAACTATTTTGGATGTTCTAAGTGTAGGTACAAATATATTCTTCACACCCTCGTTCTTCTCTCTTGCCTGGATTTATTATCACAAAGCTTCAGTTATAAAATATAGAGCAGGATTGTGGAAAACATTTTAACCACTTTTATGAAAACACAGACAAAATGTGTTCAATAGAAGCTTGCAAGACTTTTACATTCAGATTGCACTTGAAGATCTACATCCCATATACCCTTTCCCTTGCATGACTCATGCAAGCTATCTTGTATCGGTAGTGCCCTGCCATAGTCACAGTAAACACTGTTCTATCACAGCTCACTTACAGTGATTGCTCTGCCTGCCTGCTTCTCCTTTGCTGGTCACGGATCTTGCCTGGTTTTCTTGGGCTCAAGAACACACAGTCCTGATAAAAGCATTCAAAACTCAGTGCAGGAGCAGCTTTATCTTTCAGGGTCTCATGTATCTTCAGTGAAAGCACTTCTGTGAGTCATGGCTCACCCTGTCAAGGCTCCTACTTCTGCATTACCACTGGAAGTTGAGGTGATTTCTGACAAGATGTGGCAGGAAAACTACTTACAGAAGGAACAGGCCTATTTGCCTCTGTCCCTCCCACACGACGTGTTCTGTATTTGAACTGTCTCAGCCTTTTCTTCTAAGCACAGTTACTGCAATCCCAGGAACAGCACATTTTCCATGACCAGCGCACTCTTAGCACATAGTAGCACAGCACTGGTGGTGCATGTTGAGTTTTGAACCGTTTCAGTGATGATAGAGCCAAATTTCACCCTACCAATAATGAACTATGTTCTTAAAAGAAGAAGAAAGCATTGAAGCTGCTGTAATACAACCTATATTCTCCATAGATACATAAGGTTTTGCAGAGAGCTGGGTAACACACAGAGCTCTGCAAGATACATGGTTAGAAGCAAAAAGCATTGTATTTCACAGATGTGGCACCTCCTAAACTGCTCCAGGAAGAACCACAGATCTATTATTATACACAAACCCTCTTCCAGGGCTTCAGGGCAGAAGTCTCATTGGATAACAGAGGTATTTGCCATCTGGCATTGTGCTGACCAGGCACAGGGAGACTTTATCCTCAGCTGAGGACAGTCCCACAGCAGAACAGGTTGCCCAGAGGATGTGAAGTCTCCATCGTTGCATGCAGGTTTCAAGATCAGACGAGATAAATTTCCCCGAGCATCTTGCTCTGGCCTCACTTGGAGCAATGGCAGGACTAGAAACCTCCACAGGTCCCTACCAGCATGAATTATTCTATAATCCTATGAAACTAAGTGTTGGACTCTCTTTTTACAAGGAATATCCTAGCTCCCGTCCCAGTCTGAGATTTACAGTTTAATGGCATGAGGGTCCCTGTATTTGCCCCCACCTCCATTGCTTAAAACATGTTAACGTTCTGCCTGTGGCCTCAGGATTTTTATTAAAGCTGCAGGGAAAGATACCCATAAAGTGAGGGGAAAACCCCAGATCTATGTTGTAGTACACATATATAATGGTACACCTAGTCCATGATCTTGTCTCCCACAAGGTACTAAAGGCACAGAGCAGAAAGGAACAGAAGTCAAACACATGAAACTTCCCCCCTCAAATATTTTCCCAGCCTTAAACAACTTGGAGCTCAGAAGCTGCACAAGCTGTATTCAGAAGGAAACCACGACACAGTTCTCCTCCCAGGATCTGTCAAGCATTCCCCTTGAGCCTGCTCAAACTCCCAGCATCCACAGTTATCTATGGCACAAAGCTCCCCAGAGGAACTATAAGCTGCATAAAGAAACACCTCCCTGCACTTGCTTCATGCCTGCAATACCAATTTCTTTCATGGCCCTTCTTTCTCATACTGGAAAAGACAATAAGCAATAAATCTACTACCTCTGCTCTTACCATGAGTAAGATCTCAGTCCTACCCCTTAGCTCATTGCGCCGTTCCCATGCTGAAGACTTCAAGCCTCCTTGGTCAACCCCAGTGCAGAAGCTGTGCCATATCTTCAATCATCTTGGAGGCCTTTAACTCTTCCTAGCTCTGCTATACCCTTTTTTGAGAGGAAGGACCAGAACTGTACACTATATTCAATGTTTGACCAATGCCATGGCATCCCGATGTTCTGTGCTGTATCTACTACTCTTCTCCTCCAAATCTTTAACAGTTCATTTGGGGTTTAGACCATTAATAAGCACTGAACCTGCAACTCTGTTGGATTTCTATACTATGCTCCTGCACAGTTACACTGGTTTGCAGCTACAATTCTTTCATGCTCAGATATGTCACTTATTCCTCCATACTGAAATTTTCCTATCACTTTATTGCCCACTCACTGAGTCTCTTAATACCTATATCATTCCAAAGCTATGTCAACACAATGGCACAAAATGGGTTTACACAACTATAATCTGTGCCTGGGGTATATTTCATGCAGAATTGAAGCAGAGTACAAAGCCCAAGCAGCTTGGAGATGGGATCATGCTTGCGATGCTCCTACACAAACAAACCTCAGTCATGACTATGGAAGTGTGATCGGGCCCTGAACAACTGGAGATTGTGCAGGTAAGGAACTGCTGGCATGGGGCAGAGAACAGTGACAACCCCATCCAAAGGCCTTCACGACTACAAGTTACATAGAAAACCAAAAGATCAGGCCAATTCTCTGCCCAGCTGTAAGAGCAGTCGATCTATCTGGTGCCTCAGTCAGAAAGGGAAGGAGGAGGCAAAGATGCCTCTGTGAGGGGGTGCTGAACAGCACCCTGCATCAGTCACACTGAGCAGCAACCCCTGGCTCATATAGGGCTGCGCATAGGTATGATAGATTCAAGGAAATCAAAGAAGTCAGAAGACATCTGCTCACTTCTAGGAGATGAACAGCAGTGCAGGAAGAACCATAACCTGAGTATGAGTGTTTTCTCTTTGGCACACCACTGAAATAAAATACCTGTTATAGGACACAACACACGCACCGATTCTGCAGTAATGCAAGAGAGGAGCAGCAATGCCCCCTTGTGTTTATGTACGAGGGAAACCAATGACAAATCCAGCTGAATTCCTTGTGCCTGAAGGTGTGTACAAAGATCAGAACTAATTCATTCTTAGAAGCACACCTGAGGAAGAGGGTCCATGTTGTCTTGCTGTCAAGATTACAAACTGCTGCAGATACACAGAAGGGAACACTCCTAAAGTGCTCATGAAGATAAAACCGACCCTTTCACTGTCAAAACACACAATCCATCTGAAATCAGATGGATCGCATTTGTCATCTCATCTCGTTAAATTTACCCACAGCAATTAAATGCAAAAACTGAACAAAAGCTCCTAATTCCTCTTTGATTTCTGCATCTCATCTATTCAAATGCATAGCTTAAAAATCTTATTTTCAATAGGAAACCTGTTTGTAAGGGATTCTGACAAATGAATTTAGGATCCCCTCCATAACTGTTCAAATGCAAACTGAAATGCCAGCTCTGAACACTGCTGAGCTTAAACAGAAGCTAAACCCAGATTCAGGCTTGGAAACAGTGATGTGCGCACGTCTTGCAGCCAGCAAATGAAATTGAGAGTAGAGCATTTAAAACCTAGGATCTAAAGCACACTTGAAACCTGAAGGTGAATACAGGGTTTAAGGTTGCACGGCAACACCAATTCAAGGGGGACATCTAACCTTGTGCCATTAAAATCTACCACTGCAATTCCAACACATCAACACCTGCGGCTTTGTCTTCCTCTTCTCCCTCTAGATGAATTCCCTTGTTTTGGTACTTAGTATTGAGTTGGAATCATCTCTTAGCAATCCTTTTATAATCAGCCCCCTGAGAGTTGCTTTAGAGACTTTCTTGAGCTTAGCACCACATTTAAATGCTTTTCTAAGCCTTTCTTTTAACTTGGAAATAGAGCTCAATCCTTTTTCCTCAATCTGTCGTAGAAGAGTCGATCACCATCCTGAACTTTTCTGTGGGTGCAAAGCCAGTGACACAAACCCTCTGGCCAAGATCAGAATTTACAGCACGGAAGTATCATGGAGATACACAGAAAAGCAAACAGAAGAGGTTTTAGCAGATGTAGAGCTTCAAAACCAGGCAATTCCTTTGTAAACTTACATCCACCATGCTCCAGTGGATAGAGATCAACAGCACTGATCAACAGAGGCAAAACACTATTTCTTACAATGAACCAGAAAACAAACCCAACCAAACCTAAACCCCCAACGGTGTGAGACGTAACAAAGGGAAATAACTCACCAGTCCTGGTAAGTGGTGATGGCAATACTTGGAGGTGTCAGCAAAGGCAGAGTTGTGGGTCTACACACAATGTCTCTGTCAGGGGTCTTTGCCTTTTCTGTTTGTCTTTGGGATAATGGTGGTAACTGCAAATTCCCAGAACAGCATCTTCTTCCTCTCCAGAGGTCTATGCCCAGAGCGTGGCTGGAGGTGCTGTAGGACTTACTCAGCCCGCACTCCAGGTAATCCAGAGCATTCTGCAAGGACAGAGAAGACACTGAGGTTCAGCAAACAAATGTTTTCCTCCATGAGGATAAAACACATTCAAGTGTTGCCCTACAGCCAGAGCTGCCTGAAGGGGGCCCATAGGGATGCTGGGGAGGGACTCTTCATTAGGGACTGCAGTGACAGGACAAGGGGGAACGGGACTGAAACAGAACAGGGGAGGTTTAGATTGGATCTAAGGAAGAAATTCTTTGCTGTGAGGGTGCTGAGGCACTGGAATGGGTTGGCCAGGGAGGTTGTGAGTGCTCCATCCCTGGCAGTGCTCAAGGCCAGGTTGGATGAAGCCTTGGGTG
>NDXB01006613.1:12132-29636 GCA_002631895.1 Agapornis roseicollis | reverse complement strand
GTTGGAACAAGTCCAGAGGAGGGCCATGAAGATGATCAGGGGGCTGGAGCATCTCCCATATGAGGACAGGCTGGGAAAGCTAGGACTGTTCAGCCTGGGGAAGAGAAGGCTGCGTGGAGACCTCATAGCAGCCTTCCAGTATCTGAAGGGAGCCTTATAGGGATGCTGAGGAGGGGCTCTTCATTAGGGACTGCTGTGACAGGACAAGGGGTAACGGGTTCAAACTTAAACAGGAGAGGTTTAGATTGGATATGAGGAAGAAATTCTTTCCTGTTAGGGTGGTGAGGTGGTGGAATGGGTTGCCCAGGGAGGTTGTGAGTGCTCCATCCGTGGCAGTGTTCAAGTCCAGGTTTGACGAAGCCTTGAGTGGCATGGTTTAGTGTGAGGTGTCCCTGTTTATGGCAGGGGTTTGGAACTAGATGATCTTAAGGTCCTTTGCAACCCTAACTCTTCTACAATTCTATGATTCTAAGACAACATCTATATTGTTACCTGGTTTTGAACCTTGCTGACCGTATCTCAATGTTTGACCATTTCCCAAGTAAGTCATGAGCTGTTTTGATGCAATAACATTAGCTGCAGCCTCTGATAAAGCAGGGATTTCTTCTCCTACAAGGGAGTTCCTAGTATCTTTAAATATTCCAAAGGTCATCCTCATTACTGTCTACTTTTCTCAGACATAAATACCTTCCCCAAAGTAGGAATTAATCGAGAAATAGATGATGTGAATGACCCAACCCTGGCAGTATTGTAGGTTAGGTTGGACAGAGCTTTGAGCAACCTGATCTAGTGGATGGTGTCCCTGCCCATGGAAGGGGTTGGGGGTTAGAACCAGGTGACATTTAAGGTCCCTTCCACCCCAAACCATTCTATGATTCTATGAAAATATTCTACATATATAGCACAGTACATTAAAACATTTACTCTTACATGCCAAAAAAAAATTGAAAGTAAAATCAGGAAAGCAAAAAATAGAATTAATTCATTTCAGCTTTTTTATTCAACAGTTATCTCTGTTAGAGAGATATAACTATTGAATCCTCTCATAATTTTAACAGATGTAATCAAGATTTTCAACTAGAACTATATGATGAGAAACTCTCTTGGCATGTAAAAGGATGATTTTAAATACATTACCCATATGTTGTAACACTTATTTGAGAGCACTGTTGCTAACTTAGTGATTTTTGGTATTATATCCTGACTCTATTACTTCCATTTTTAAGTTGCTCCTGTCCCCCATTTTCTGTACAAAATATAAAATTGATTTAATTAAACCGCAGGTGCTTGGTGCCAGATTTCTCTCTTATGTGTGGGCACTGCCAAGCACATATTTATTTTTAAAAACCCAGAATACCAAATATTGTACAAATATTAGAGGGCTAATTTGTCCTTTCCCACAGAACATATGCTCAGAAAAAAATCCAAAAAATGGCAGAATAAAAAAGCCACATTAATTAAATAAATAGAAGTAGGCATTGATCTGGCTATGCATTTATAAAGACCCAGATGAAGAAAAGACTACAGTTAAATCTGAAAGCTTGGAGATTATCCTGCTAAACTAACTTAACAAGAACATTTAACATATTGTGTGCATAGACAGAAGCAGAGGGGGAACATAAACAAATCCTCATCAGTGATGTAAATAGGCCTGAGCAAGAATGATAAAAAGTAAGCAGGTGAGAAAGGAAGTTAGAAAAAATAATGCATGATTAAAGCACTTAATTTAATTAGAAAGGAATAGTGACAAATACTGCCAAACAAAACTATTTAAGCAGTTAAACTACATTTGAACAGAAAACCAGGAATAATGTGCAATCTGAGTCAGGAGGTGTGAGGATAACAAAAGACGGAAGATGGAACTGCTGAAAGCAACAAACAGGAAAAAATTTTGGCAGTATTTCTGAGGAAAAGATCAGAATCAGCATGTTCAATAAGATAAATTTCCCATAAACAGACCTGAGAAACAAATTGATTACATCATGCACAAGCCGCCCTCCATACACTATCAAACTGTCACAATAAAGAATTAACCTGTTATTTTAAGCCAGAGCAGATTGCGCTGAGGCAAATAAATAGAATAAGCAGTTTTCACTGATGAGCATCAGGAGCAATTTCCCAGTTACAAACAGTATTAAACACCAAATGCTGCTGAGAAGTAAACACTGTAATTACCAAATTTATAATGAAAATAAATACATATTTTCTGAATAATGTGACATTTTTCTCTCAATAATCAAATAATAAAAAAAAACCCTAGCTTAAGCAATTTAAATATGAAGAAGCATGAGTGCTTTCAAGAAATATATAGTGTGGACATGTGTATTTTTATATAATTGCACTGTACTACAACTACAGTACTTACCAGTAAAATACTTTGATATATTCTGACTACACAATTAGTAATGTTTTTAAAGGACAATATTCTGACAGCAGTTGGAAAAATTTCCTGATGTGGCCCCACAGAGAAGACACTCCCCCATGCATGTATACTTCCTGCAGACAATGAAGCAACCTGACTTGTCAACTATGACAGTACCTTGCATGCAGAGCATGAGTAGCAGCTGGCAAAGCAACCATTAAGCAAAATAATTCTTCATATTTTCCCCATCACTGCTGAGCTTTCAGCAGCTTTCAATTATAATACAGTTATTCAATCATATATGATTATATTTGTGATTAACCCATAATCTCACATAAATTAATTTACATAGTCATCACTACCTGAGCACGCTGTCTTTTTAAGTCCCTTCAAATTTGCAAAAGGATATGCTGTTTTCAACCATCTCAATATTCACTTGTAACATTATACATTACAATGCAATCCAGCTTTACAAAATTTTCCCACTGGAGGCTGAACATGCTCAGCACTTCCTCAAGAGGGTATTCCTTCCACATTCCTCACCTGTGTGTGTTTAGTGTTTCTTATAAATGGCTTCCCATATGGGCTTCACATGCAAAACATAATAAGTATGTGTACATGTATGTGTATATGCAACATAACCTCATACTGAAGCTGACACTAAGAAAACATTGGCAGGTATTCAGCACTTTACAAGACTGAGTCATTTTTTCTGCCTTAATGATACCTTTCTTCTGCAAAGTGAAGGAATTTATATTTTGAAAGTAACCTCAACCATCCTGGTGTTCTCTTGAGAATATTAAATTATGACTGTGGATTGCCTGGGGATTTTTAATTACTATTTTCACTGACTTTTGTTCAACCATAAATGACATAAACAATGCTCAGAGTGATGTAGCGACATTCCAGGTGCTTCAACCAACGAGCTCACATCATTTGGAGCTCGGCTCAGGTGTCTCTATACAAACGCCCGTAGCATGGGAGACAAACAGGAGGAATAAAAGATGTGTGCCAACCTGCGGGGGTATGATATAATAGGCATCACAGAAACATGGTGGGATGGCTCCTATGACTGGAGTGTTGTAGTGGAAGGTTACAGGCTTTTTAGGAAAGACAGGCCTGGTAGGCAGGGAGGGGGAGTTGCCCTTTATGTTAGGGATAGGCTGTAGACTGTGGAACTCTCTCTGGGGACAGGTGATCAGTTAACAGAGTTTATGGGTCAGGGTAAAGGGAGAACAGCAATGGGAGACATTGCTGTGGAGGTTTAGATTGGATATAAGGAAGAAATTCTTTCATGTTAGGGTGATGAGATGCTGGAATGGGTTGGACGGGGAGGTTGTGTGTGCTCCATCCCTGGCAGTGTTCAAGGCCAGACTGGATGAAGCCTTGAGTAACATGGTTTAGTGTGAGGTGTCCCTGCTTATGGCAGGGAGGTTGGAACTAGATGATCTTAAGGTCCCTTCCAACCCTAACTATTCTATGATTCTATGATCAAGAGGACTCTGCGGATGAAGCGCTCCACAGAGAAATAGGAAAAGCCTCAAACTCACAGGCCCTTGTTCCTATGGGGAACTTCAACCACCCAGACATCTGTTGGAGCTATGTACAGCCCGGCACAAGCGATTCAGGAGGTTCCTCGATTGTGTGGAAGACAACTTCCTTCTGCAAGTAATAGAGGAGCCAACAAGGAGAGGTGTCCTACTTGACCTCGTGCTCACCAACAGAGATGGGCTTGTAGGAAATGTGATGCTGCAGGGCAGCCCTGGATGCAGTGATCATGAGATGGTAGAATTCGAGATCCTCAGGACAGTGAGAAGAGCGTGCAGCAAACTCACTGCCCTCTTCAGGAACCTGCTTAATAAGGTTCCATGGGATATAGCTCCAGAGGGCAGGGGGGCCCATGACTGTTGGATGATATTCAGGGATCACCTGCTACAACCTCAGGAGTACTGCGTCCCAACTAGNAAGGTTCCATGGGATATAGCTCCAGAGGGCAGGGGGGCCCATGACTGTTGGATGATATTCAGGGATCACCTGCTACAACCTCAGGAGTACTGCGTCCCAACTAGAAGGAAGTGCAGCAGGAGGGCCAGGAGACCTCCTTGGATGGATAAGGAGGTGCTGAGAAAAATTCAAATGAACAAAGAGGCTTATAAAAGGTGGAAGCAAGAACAGGCGGTCTGGGATGAATACAGAGATGTTGTCCGGGAAGCTAGGGAAAACGTAAGGAAAGCTAAGGCCCAGTTAGAATTAACCTTAGCTAGGAATGTTAAGGATAACAAGAAGGAATTCTACAGGTATATTGCAAATAAAAGACAGACCAGGAATAACTTAGGTTCCCTCCAGAAGCAATCGGGTGAACTGGCTACACAGCATTTGGAGAAGGTTGAGGTTCTGAATGACTTCTTTGCCTCAGTCTTCAACGGGAAAGGCTTTGACTGTACCACCCAAGTCTTGGAAGGTGGACGCAGGAACTGTGAGAATGAAGACCACTGGGGCCACTGTAGGAGAGGATCTGATTCAAGACCATCTGAAGAACCTGAACGTGCACAAGTCCATGGGACCTGATGAAATCCATCCGCGGGTCCTGAAGGAGCTGGCGAGTGAAGTTGCTAAGTCACTGGCCATCATATTTGAAAAATCATGGCAATCAGGTGAAGTTCCCAACGACTGGAAAAAGGGAAATATAACCCCCATTTTCAAGAAGGGGAAAATGGATGACCCGGGAAATTACAGACCAGTCAGTCTCACCTCTCTGCCTGGCAAAATCTGGGAGCAGATTCTCCTGGAAGGCATGCTAAGGCACATGAAAAACAACAAGGTGCTTGGTGGCAGCCAGCATGGCATCACTAGGGGAAATCCTGCCTGACTAATATGGTGGCCTTCTATGATGGGGCTACGGAACTGATGGACAGGGATAGAGCAGTTGATGGACTTCTGCAAAGTGTTCAACACTGTCCCACACGACATCCTTGTCTCTAAATTGCAGACACCAATTTGATAGGTGGGGCACTCGGTGGATAAAGAACTGGCTGGGTGGCCACATGCAAAGAGTTGTGGTCAGTGGCTCAGCGTTCGGCTGGAAGCCAGTGACGAGTGGGTTCCCTCAGTGATCGGTGTTGGGACCGGTCTTGTTAAACATCTTTATTGCTGACATGGACAGTGGGATTGAGTGCACCCTCAGCAAATTTGTCGATGACACCAAGCTGTGTGGTTCAGTGGATACGCTGGAGGGAAGGAATGCCATCCAGAGGGACCTTGACGCACTTGTGAGGTGGGCTGATGCCAACCTCATGAAGTTTAACCATGCCAAGTGCAAGGTCCTACAGCTGGGTGGGAGCAATCCCAGGCACAGCTACAGGATGGGCAAAGAGGAGATTCAGAGCAGCCCTGTGGAGAAGGACTTGGAGGTGGTGGTCAATGAGAAAAGGAACATGAGCCTGCAGCGTGCGCTTGCAGCCCAGAAAGCAATCGTATCCTGGGCTGCATCAAAAGGAGCGTGAGGTGATCCTGCCCTTCTACTCTGCTCTCATGACAACTCACCTGGAGTATTGTGTGCAGTTCTGGTGTCCTCAACATAAAAAGGACATGGAACTGTTGGAACAAGTCCAGAGAAAGGCCATGAAGATGATCGGGGACTGGAGCATCTCCCATATGAGGACAGGCTGGGAAAATTGGAACTGTTTAGCCTGGAGAAGAGAAGGCAGCGTGGAGACCTCATAGCAGCCTTCCAGTATCTGAAGGGGGCCTATAGGGATTCTGAGGAGGGACTCTTCATTAGGGACTGCAGTGACAGGACAAGGGGTAACGGGTTCAAACTTAAACAGGAGAGGTTTAGATTGGATATGAGGAAGAAATTCTTTCCTATTAGGATGGTGAGGCACTGGAATGGGTTGGCCAGGGAGGTTGTGAGTGCTCCGTCCCTGGCTGTGTTCAAGGCTAGATTGGATGAAGCCTTGGGTGGCATGGTTTAGTGTGAGGTGTCCCTGCTTATGGCAGGGGGGTTGGAACTAGATGATCTTGAGGTCCCTTCCAACCCTAACTATTCTATGATTCTATGACATCTGAATTTTTCTTCCTTCTATTCAATATACCAGTAATGTTTCATTTTCTACTTCTCTATGTTTTTAATCAGAAGAGCAATTATTTTTCCCTAAAAAAGTGGCTTTATCCAATGCCTTAATAATTTCTGCATCATTGCATAATACAATTTTCCAAGAATAGGTGATACCTGAATAAATAAAAAAAAAAAACAAACAACCTTTTCAGAAACTGACAAATAAGAAAGAACCTACTTTTAAATTGAGTACTATTAGATGCATTTAACTTTTACTTGGCAACTTACAGCTGAATCAGCCTACACTATAGGAGATATTGCGTCACCAATCTATGTACAGTTGAGCTGTGTTACTGGGATTTTTATGCTTCTAGTAACAATGGACGCTGGAGCTTTGTTCCATATTGCTCTATGCAACCATTAACATATGCTGAGAACAGATTAGGGATAGGGTACCCACATAGTATTCTAGGGGTGGTAAAAAGTTATGCTATCATGCTTAGAAAGGCAAACAGCAACAACTACCTTCACATTACCAGCTGGATACTGCTGTAATACAAAAATAAAGGAGTAATCAGAGGTTCTCTACTGCAACTTGCGTAAGATACTCTGGCCTGTATTGAAATAGCTTTGTAGTGACCAACATGGCACAGCAGTGTCCTATCACAGCAATACCAAAGGGAAAAACAGCAAGCAATTGATTTTATATGCTATATATGAATTGGAAATAGAACAACAAAAACCTACACAAGCATATAGGAAGCTATGTTCTCCAAGAAAAAAAGAAAAGAAAAAAATCCATCTATTGTTTTACTTCAGCATTAACTATTGGGTGCATTTTTGTTCAGCACTTGCACATATGTACATCAAACAAAATAAACAATCTTTCTGCCATCCACCATGCTGTGCAGTTGCATTGTCCCCAGTCACTTCGTACCTCATCTAAAAGCCAAGCATAGTATCTTCCCCATCAAGTCCCTGAGGTGTGTTTCTCAAAACCACTGTGAAAAGTGAAGATAGAATCATTAAATTCTGAGAAATCAGTAACTTTAAAAAAAATGAGGCTGAATTCAGTGAAGCCTGAAATAAGACTAAAAATTTCTAGTGTTCCATTCCCGTTCTAAAAAACACAAGACTCAATCCTCATCCTTTGCTGTTCTGTAATGTTTGCTGGTTTGTTTTGTTTTCTAAGCTCTTTTATGCAAGTAGCAGATCTGAATTAGAGAAGTTACATGACATTGTTACAAAAAGTTTTCAACTGTATAGTGAAGACAATCTCTCTCTCAAAGTCAAAGAAATGAAGGAATGGAAGAATGAGGCACAAATTGCAACATTTAAACATGGGTAAGAAAATGTTTGGGGTTTTAAAGATAATGCAGCATCTTTTCATTTGAACAAACAATCAAGGAGACATTTATACAAATGCATAGCTGCCCAATGGCAGTGAAAAAAAAAAGAACCTGCAAGGAACAACAAAATCTGCCAATGATCTCATAGAGCAGACAAGATCCTGGTCCCACACATCTTTCCACACACCCACTTCCGCACACCAACAGCTCTGTAGCTAGGCTGCTCCTCGAAAACCAGCACCGATATAATCCTAAAGAAAAAAAAATTAATAACCCAGGGAAATTAATATAAAATGTTACATAACTAACACAAGATAATTTTCTGTGAAAAAGAGATGAATGCTTTTAGTTATCTTGAGTCAGGGCTGCCAAAAACTGAAAACCAGCACTGGAAAACCACTAAATGTTCCAGATACAGCAAGTGCTACTAAGCTGCACAATGTCTTCTCTCGGTGCTTTGGCATTAGCTCTGTAGCTAATACATTTTCTTGTTTGCCTGTTTGAAATGTACCAAGCTGCATTTTGAACCTCTACAATTTTCAGCCTAGAATCCTAGGTGCTCTGAATCATCACTGCCACCTCCAGAAGATGGCATCAGCCACCTTTGTTATATTACAGAAAACTGCATTTGCCACTTTATACTTTCTCTGCTTCATTAATGCACACAAAAACTGCCCATCATCTTCCCTGACCCATTTGCTTAATTTTCAGAGAAAATTTAGTAGGCTGTAAATGGTTCTAGCAATTTACATTCACTCTGCAATGATTTACATGTTCTGCAGCCTGAGGCTTATGTCATTAAAATGTGTAACATTCTCAACACTGCAATTTCACCTTGCAATAATGTATTTATAAAATCAGAATGAAACAGTTAAAAGGTAAGCGTATCTAGTTTAGAGAACATAAAAGAAATATAATAAATATCATAATACAACCGCAGCACTACTAGAAAAATATTTGCTTTTACTTTTTATGAAAAATATACTGCATAAACCAGCCACAGATTTGAAAACTATTCTGTTTCCCCCCCCCAGATTTGAGGGAATTGCTTGTAATTCTGAGTACTGCTTCCAAAGCCAGAGATGCAATTTCATTACTAACTTCATAACTATAATGTTACTTTGGGGGATTATAATACAAATATCTTCACCCATTTGCTAGATAAAAAGGGTACCGCAATGACTATTTGGAATTGCATTTGCAATTCTAACTAAAGACATCTTAAGTCAGGATCATACATGATCATGGAGTGACGCATATCTCAGTTCTTCTCACTCAAAAAAAATAATCTTTGGAACAATAACTACATTTGTCTACCACCAGAAAAAAAAAATAAAAAATCTGCAACTGTAATTTTCAAACTTTCCTTCCCTCACTAGTTGTTACCTGCAGCTCCATACAGCCACGATTTTATTTTCCCCAGTTCTTCCTCTCTTCCTTATAGCAATGGCTTGGCTATAAATCCTTGACTCTTACAGCAGCTACGCTTCACCCTGCCTGTACTGCTGTATTCCTCATTATTTCAATACCCACAGCTGGAAGTTTTTTCCATTTTTATTGTGTGTATAGAAGAGCTGTCAACAAAGTCAAACAAAGATACTTAAATACATCCTAAATAATAGAGGGCTAAATATTTGAAGTTACAAGTTGCCAATACCTGCTGGTACACAGGAGGTATTAAGAAATGCAGTGACAGCCACAGACCAGACTGGCCTGCTTTGCTGGAAAGCTAACATAAGTTCTGCAAAACTGGTCATACATAAAATCCTACTTTATTTTATATTATTGAATTTTTAATGTGTCTGTAACCAAAATGCCATACAGTGCATGCAGGTAAAGTCTGATTATAAGCTGGAGGCTTTCAGGCATTTTTGTTGAGCTTTGACAGAATCCTGCAATTAATGATCAACACAACAAAAAGGTAATTTAAATAGCAGGATTTACTTAAAAAATGCCTAAACTAATTTCACATACACTTGTTTAAATTATTGCTATTCAACCCAATAAATTATTTCATCTTCCTCCCCAGGAATTAGAATCACCACTTGTCAGAATCTCACTTAGATTTTCAAAGAATAAAAACTTACATAGAATAGCTTTCATTTTGAAAAGAGAGTAAGGATGTAACCTAAAGACTTCCCTGAAGCACATCCCAAGCATTCACAATGAGCATTTCCCTACAATTTAGTTGAATCAGTTTAAAATTGCCTGTTTAAAATGAAGAAGTCTTCTTTGACTTCTAAGAAAAAATAAAAATACAGGCCACTAAGAGACATTTCATTAAAAACCTTTCAAACTGAATTACAACATACTCTCCTAGTGTGAATTACTACTAGATATGCTTTCTTTGTTTCCTCTTGCATGAACAATATAAAAAACTGAATAGCCTTTGCCTGAATCACGTATTAGAATGTATTTAAAGATATTCCACAACTAGATGCTCTCTCAATTTTTTTTTTTTTTTGTGCATCTTGGAGATGATTAAAGGTCATTCCACTGTTTAATTAAAAAATAAAATGCCTCAATCACATTCCTATTACATGTTTTAATTCCATATAATTATGAATGAAGACCAAGAAAAAAGATAAACAGCCTAGCTATTTCATACATCCTGATACAGTTCAACAAGCAATCAAATTCCAGAAATAAGGCAATGCACTGGCATGCTACTGACTACAGATTTAAGACATCCTTCCTATCCTGTAACTTACAGGCTCTGAGAGCTCAGTTATCAGGCAGATCTGCTAAGACATCTGATCAGTCTCCCGGATCCTCTGAATACCATTAACAACTTCACATGTTAATTGACCATTTCAACTATATATTCATAGACATCTGAGCTGCCAGTGGAAGGAGGATTTTCCTTCTCAGCATGGAATGTGATGTCATCCAACAGCCAGGCTGAAGGTACTGACAAAATCAGTTCACAGAATCAGATTATCAATGTCATCAACAGAAAAGTTTTGAAGCATTTTTGAGAAAGTAAATAAAACTGTCTTCACAGCAAGACAATTAGGTTTTTCTGCACAGACCTACTTGTCATTAGATTTGCAGATAATACAAATATGGGAACAGTGGCTGACAGAATGGTTCAGGACACACTGACAAGCTGGAGGATTGGGTTGACAGGAACATCATTTAGTTCAACAAAGGGAAATGCTAAATCCTGTCTCTGGGGAGGAATAACTCCAGGCTCCAGCACAGGTTGGGGTCTGACCAACTGTAATGTAACCTGTCAGAAAAGGCCTTGCAGGTCCTGCTAGACATCAAAGGTGACCAAGAGCCATCAACATGCTGCTGCAGCAAAGACCATATTTAGAAGACCACTGCCAGCAAGCTGCTGGAGGTGATCCTTTGCCTCTGCTCAGCACTGGTGAGGCTACATCTGGAGTGCTATGTCCAGTTTTGGGCTCCTCACTGCAAGGGTGACATGGGAGTCCAGCAAAGGGCCATGAAGATGGTTGAAGGGCTTGCAGCATCTGTCCTGAAGAGACAGTGAGAGGGCTGGGACTGGAGGAGCAAAAGGGGAATCTCACAGGGATTTATCTATGTATATAAATACCTGATGGGAAGAGAAAACAAGATGGAGCAATGCTCTTCTCAGTGGTTTCCAGTGACAGGGGAACAGGGAATGGGTACACACCAAAATACAGAAATTCCATTTAAACAGAAGGAAGTATCTTTTCAGCCATGATGGCTGTCATGCACTGGCACAACTTGCCCAGAAAGCACTGTGGTGAGTCCATTCTTGGAGGTATTCAGAATCAAGTGGTCATGGTTCTAAGCAACCTGCTGCAGCTGACTCATCAGAGCTGACGACTGGACTGAGCAATCTCCAGAGCTGCTGCCAGTCTCAACACCACTGTGGCTGTGTGGTCTCTCACAAAGACTTTCCTGCCATTTCATCATTACTTATTGATGAAAAGGAACAAAAACTGTTTCCTTATCCATTTCACTGAAAAAAAACTTCCAAAACTAAGCTGGGGCTTTGTTTAGTCAAAAAGTGCTAGAATAAAATGAAACTTTGGCCCAGGGAAATACTGACTTCTTATGAGAGAAAGCTGGTCCCATAGTATTCAACAAGAATACTAAAATCCAAGAGCTACAGCAAGTTCAAGATGGTACCCAGCCAGTGTTTCCTGTCAGCTCCAACTTTACACTTTATGTAAGGGTACAGATTCCTCCATATTATATCCATGTAAATTGTAAGATAGGATACCCTGGTATAAACTGATATAATGTTTCCAGATAAGTTTTTGGAGGGCCCTTTTGCAATCTCTTAATTACAGAGCATATTACAAAGAGAAGTTCAGTATTGTGAAAGATTTGGTCACAGTAATCCACAGCAACTAGTGCCTCAATAGCAGAAAGAGTCCAACAAAACTTCACAAAGGGGCCTGTTATCTCCCTAATACCTTCAGAGATCCCTGAGCCATCAAGAGAGGAAGCCCATGCTCATGCACAGATCTCTGCAGCACAGCTCAGAGCAACCCTCTCACAAGCGCTTCATGGGAGAAACAGCATATCAATTTATGAAAAAGGGTTTGGCTTCTGGAGAGCCAGGTTGCAAAATGAAGTGCAGAAACTTTTTAAGGGGCCCAATCTGTTCACATACAGTACAAATGACAGACAGGACTGTCTAAACACATCTGTGATTGTGAGCTATAGTACTGAAAATCATGCCGTCACTTCTCTCTGATCACGTGCTGAGTGGAGGTTTAATAATCCCAAGGACTCCAACAGATCTGGTTCCAGCTAAGGAAATCATGAGGAAGATTGCGTGAGGCAGAAAATGACAAAAACCTAAGCCTCTTCCTCTTGGTTTTGATATGGTTATGTAATACATATCATATATGCAGATACAAATATACAAATATATTGCTAAGTTTTTTGTTTTGTTTTGTTTTGTTTTTTTCAGAATGAGTGCATGTCGTGGTTTAAACTCAGCCACACAGTCTGTTCACTCACTCAATCCCCATTTCTTGCCTTCCCTTGCTTCCAGAGGGATGGGGAGGAGAACCAATATAATGCAACTTCCACAGGTTGAGATAAGAACAGTTTAGTAACTAAAGTATAACACAAATCACTACTGCTACCACCAATAATAATAATGATAAAGGAAAAGAATACAGCATCTCATCAACTACTGACAGATAACTCATGACACCCCACCAGCACCGACCGAATACCTCCTCCAGTCCCCCAGAGAGAACTACCCCTTCTGGATAACTCCCGGTTACATCCTGGGCATGACATGCTATGGTATGGAATACCTCTTTGATCAGTTTGGGTCAGGTGTCCTGTCCCTGCTTCCTCCCAGCCTCCCCTCCTCCATAGCAGAACATGAGACTCACAAAGTCCTTGGTCAGAGTAAAACATTCGAGCAGTAACTAAAAACATCCTTGTTATCAGTCTTGTTCCCAGGTTGAGACAGAACACAGCTGCACCAGCTACTAAGAAGGAGAAAAACTGACTGCTACTGCTGAACCCAGGACAGTGCATATGTGCGTACATTACTGATATTCCTGAGCAGATACAAGATGAAGCCCCAGGAAAAAAACAAACCCATAGACTTGTGAGATGTATGCCAAATCACCACTACTGTCAAAGTGTAGAAGGCTTAAAAAAAACCATTGAACAATGAAGTCTACAATTTCGTAGGAAGAATTAATCAAGGCATCTGTCCCATGTCAAGATTCTTGTCTTTTCCTGGAAGTGTGCCAGTATTTTACATCCTGTTTTAAATTTCTGCATTCTGTTACATAAATAATGAATACTCTCATATTCCAGAAAGCAGAAGTGTGTATTTAATAATTAGGGGTGAGAAAAGACAACACCACAAAACCGCACCTCAACACCCCGTATCTTCAAAATATCTGCAATATTACTGCAACATTGTTATAACTATGGCACTTTGCTGCTTGGAGAAATCGCCCATATCTACACTTCTTCTTACCCTACAGCTTTACCCTTCAGCTGTGGTATTTTAGCTTGTTTTGGTTTCTTCTTTTGTTCTGTTTTGTTTTTGTTTTTGTTTTTGTTTTTTTTTCCTGTAAATACACATGTGCAAATAGTTTTCAAAGATTATTTTCAAAGGATTGTGTAGTAGGAGTAACTGAATAATTTTTTTTAAAAAACAATACTTGAATTGCCTTTGATGTTTTCCAGTGTTGGAACATCAAATGTATTTAGTGACAGGATTGAAATAATGTTTCCCCAGTCTTTGCTCTTAATTCCTTATCTAGAGGAATACTTTGTCTTCCTACTATTGGATTCATTTAAACTTTGCATCTTGGCAGCTGAGCTTCCTGAAATCAGCTGTAAAGTGAGATAAGTATAATTTGTAATGTCAAGGTAATACAGATGGCTAAATTAAACCACATAATGCACTGATGAGCTTTTTCTTTGCGATTAGCTCTCACCAGGGACCTTCTGCTATGGAGAACAGTGCTACCATTTTAATGTTTATAAGCAGCTTCGCAACACAGCTTATAAACACCGATTCACAAAAAACTGAAACAGATTTATTTTCCAGTACAAATATGATAGTATGCAACAATAATAATATAACAATTTTTTATCAACTATATTTTATGACTGTAAGTAGATATGAAGTGGAAGCTTAGGATACATTAGGAGTGCCCTAACCTTTGAAATCTTTAATCCAAATTATACAATAGCTTGATGCAAGTAACAAACACAATGCACATATGTCCCAATTAAAATAGTAATATAATTTTTTAAAGCTCTTCTAAGTAAGCCTTCAGTAAGCAAGCCCTTTCTCAGCTCAATTAGACTACACTTTCATGCACTAATTCATATTGTTTCAGTCCTTTGCCATAACTGATTCATTATCAATTCAATTCTATTTACCATTTTGTTAAAAGTATGACATGACCTTCAGAAGACCAAAGCGTTAAAAATAAGGGAGAAATGTTGCAAGACAAATAGTTTGATTGGGTATTTTCCTGAGAGAATTCTGCTCACTAATCTTTCAGAAAAGATACAGTGATAGCAATTCGGTAAAAAAGACATCCAGGGAAAATAACCTCTGACAACTGACAACCTTAAGGAAAACTTGGTTCCAACCCCTCTTCCATGGCCAGGGACACCTTCATTAGACCAGGTTGCTCACAGCCCTACCAGCCTGGTCTGGAACAGAAAGAGGAAGCCAGAACTTCAATAGGCAACCTGTTCCAGTGTCTCACAACCCTCACAGTGAAGACTTTTTTTCCTAATACCTAATCTAAATCTAACCTCTTCCAGTTTAACCCATTACCCCTTGTCCTATCACTACAGTCCCTAATGAACAGTCCCTCCCCAGCATCTCTATAGCCCCTCTTCAGATACTGGAAGCCTTCTATGAGGTCTCCACGCAGCCATCTCTTCCCCAGGCTGAACAGTCCCAATTCTCTCAGCCTGTCTTCGTATGGGAGATGCTCCAGTCCCCTGATCATCCTCGTGGTCCTCCTCTGGACTTGTTCCAACAGCTCCATGTCCTTTTCATGTTGAGGACACCAGAACTGCACACAGTACTCCAAGGGAGGTCTCACAAGAGCAAAATAAAGAGCCAGGATCACCTCCAACCTGACAGTCATGCTCCTTTTGATGTAGCCCAGGACACAGTTGGCTTCCCAGGCTGCAAGCACACACTGCTGCCTCATACTGCACTTCTAATCTACCAGCACCCCCAAGTCCTTCTCCCCAGGGCTGCTCTTAATCCATTCTTTGCCCAGCCTGTATTTTTATTTCCTGTCTTCATGCAGAAGTTTCATAGAAGTGTTTTTACACAGTGGTCAAATTTATTACTGTACTGTTGGTTAGGAAGCAGAACTTGAGCCCTAATGAGGAAATTTATGACTTAGCCAGCATAAAGGCAAACATTTGTAAGAAACAAGGAAAACAATGCAATCTCTACAAACTGTAGCTAGTATCTGTGATTGTTATTGGTATGGCTGAGATGAACACGAGGAAGCAAAGATCTAGATTATATGCCATTTAAGGAAAAGAACCTCGAAAAAAGTTTGGTTTATCTTCAGCAAGCTCTCAACAAGACAGCTTTCTGGAATGGAAGGTTCTTCCATCAGCTGCAGGAGTCACACAGGTACATGCAATGGCCTGCCCAGTCAACAGCAGTGAAGTGGTTTGTCTTCTCTCCTTTGCCAATACTAAATAGTTTCAATAACAGCAAAACCTGCAAATTATACTGTTTCCCTTGTATAACTGTACTACAAAAAGACTAATTGATTTTTGTACTTCTCACTTGAACATTCCTTGCCTTTTTATGGATACTTAAACATAATAGAAAAATAAAGTACAAGATGCCTCCAAATGATTACTCTTCAGTAAGGAAGAGGCATTATGACTAAAACAGTTTTCATAGAATCACAGAATAGTTAGGGTTGGAAAGGACCTTAACATCACCTAGTTCCAACCCCCCCTTCCATGGTCAGGGACACCTCACACTAAACCATGTCACCCAAGGCTCTGCCCAGCCTTGCCTTGACCACCACCAGGGATGAAGCACTCACAACTTCCTTGGGCAACCCAGTGCCTCACTACCCTAACAGTAAACAATTTCTTCCTTACATCCAGTCAACACTTCCCCTGTTAAGTTTTAACCAGTCACCCCTTGTGCTGTCACTACAGTCCCTAATGAACAGTCCCTCCCCAGCATCCTTATAGGCCCCCTTCAGATACTGGAAGGCTGCTATGAGGTCTCCACGCAGCCTTCATCTGGCTACACAACTCCAATGTACTCAAGCTTCTAATCAGGACACAGAGAAAAAACGAGACTACACACCTCTGGTAAGTCTAGGGTTCCTGGTTAGCACTAAAATTTAAGTAAGCTTACTTGTCAGGTGTGAATGACTGAGCTGTGGAAATGGCTTTACGGATATGCAGCAGTCCTCAGAAGTATAACTCAGTGTCCTCTGCAGCACTTGAATCACACCACACAATTCATTTCAAGGTGGGTTCCTGTTCCAGACTGACATTATCAAGGTCTTGGCCACATACTTACATTTGACACCATGTATTGTAATAATCCCCTTGCAAGACTCCCATGTTTATCTTGTGCACACAGACCTTTGCTACAAGGAAGGTTAGCTCTTCAAATCTGTGCCTTTTTATCTGCCCCATTACAGATTTCTTCCTCTGCCTCTCTGACCAGAATGATAGGTATCTTCCCAGAAGCCCTCACAGAGAAAGGAGAATGGAAAGCAAGATCTCCCTAAAAGACAGGATGGGTGCCACCATCTGCTAGCAAAATTTATTTGTTAAATGTATTCAGTACTTACTGCCTTTGTTTCAGTATGAAGATTCAATTAAGTTGTCAAACTTGTATCACAAATGACACTGTCTGCCTTTACAAAAAGTCTGGCATTTTATGTAATGGCACTGTTTATTCAAGCCAAATATATGCCAGGTTTCAAGGCTATTTTTTTTAATTATAACTTGTTTCAGTGGAAGCAGAAGACTTAAAAGAGATATGTATGTGGGAGTCTGTAGACACTTAAATACAAATGGCAATCAAAAGGCTGCTTGAAGAATATAAATGCCAAATGTTTTGGTCTTCCTGCTTCTTTTCAGTGATAAAGTTACATTTCTTGTTCACTTAATTGCAAGACTAAACCCTATCAGCAGTGCTGTTAGCTGTTAGTGTGTTAGTCCATACATTTGTTTTTCTGAGCCTCCCAAGCCCTCCTCACCCAAAGGGAAAAAAAAAAAAAAACAA
>NDXB01006612.1:75565-96220 GCA_002631895.1 Agapornis roseicollis | reverse complement strand
CACAGGGCTGCTCTGAATCTCTTCTCTGCCCAACCTGTAGCTGTGCCTGGGATTGCTCCGACCTTTGCTCATTTCTTACAAATGCGTGAGTGGGTCATTAAAAAAGTCTTGCTTTACATATTTAAATAATTTCTTTGTTTGTCCTTGTGCTCTTCCTCTGACATTTTATTTTAGTCCATTTTTTTAACACATATTTATCTTTAATTACATATTCAAGAAAATAATACTCAGATTCCTAATGCCAAAAAATTGTCTTTATCCTTTTGTTATCTCCAAGGCTGAATTACTGTACAGCATGAAAGTCTGTTTCTTTGTTCAATTCCTATTTTTTCAGTTTAGGAGAATATACCCACTCTGATTTTGCTATTCCATGCTAAGTATGAGGGATTTCATTTCCTAATTTTCTGGTTGAGGGCATCTCTGTTCAGTATTTCTGTATTTTTATTTCAACTGAACTGATACCTCTCTGCTCTGTAGCATGGAGTACTGTAGGGCCACAGGTGGTCTGGTTAATCAACCAACCTTATAACCAAAACTGACAAAGAAAAACAACCTGACCACACAAGAACTAAACATGAGATCTAACAAAATTACAGAAAATAATTAACATATTCCTATTTCATCCTTCAGTTAATGTGAAATTGTTAACATACATTGCATAGTATTTTCTGTCCAGTAACAGGCCTTTCACTAAGCCATTTTAAAGAGTCAGTCTAGCAACAGTGTTTCATAATTGCTTTGTGGCGTTCAGCACACAAAATTCCTTTTCAGATTCTCTCCCATAACTCCTAATCTATCACTGCTCATGTAGTGGCAAAATCTCTAACCAATGGGTCTGTGCTTAATTCTGTCATAGGACCAGACTGAAATTCATTACACCATTTCTGAGGCAAGCTGACAGTTTTTTCTTCTGTAGCAGTATCATAACAATATCAGGTTGGAAGGGTCCTCAAGGATCATCTGGTCCAGACTTCCTTGGCAAAAGCACTGTCTAGAAAGGTGGCTCAGCTCCCTGTCCAGCTGAATTTTAAGTGTCCAACATTGGGAAATCCACAACTTCCTTGGGAAGATTATTCCAGTGGCTGATTGCTCTTGCTGTGAAAAAAATTTCCTTGTCTCCAACCAGAATCTCTCTGCAACTTGTACTCATTACCCCTTGTCTTTCCTTGTAAAAACAGAGTCTCCATCTTCTTTGTAGCCACCCTTTGAATACTGGAACATGGTGGTTAGGTCTCCCTGAGCCTTCTTTTCTCCAGGCTGAACAAACCCAGTTCTCTCAGCCTTTCCTCATATGCAAGCTTCCCAGTCCTTTTATAATCTTTGTGTCCCTTTTCTGGACCCTCTTCAGCCTTTTTTCCAGAGCAGAGGCCAAAAAAACTGAACCAGTATTCCAGGTGTGGCCTGGCAAACACTGAGTGGGATGCTGACTTCTTTATCTTTGCTTTCTCTCTTTACCTTTGATGCAACCCAAGCATCCTGTTGGCTTTCTTTGCCATAGTAGTGCGCTTCATTCATATTGAGCTTGCTGTACACCAGAATCCCTAGGTTCCCTTCCCCAGCCATGTATATCCCAGCCTGTGCTGCACTTCTAGATCATGTTTACCCAGGTGCAAGACCCTACACTAGACCTTGTTGAACTTTATAAGGTTCTTTCTAGCTGACTATTCCAGCCTATCCAGGCCTTCCTGCAGGGCAGCTCTTCCTTACAAAATGTCCACTCACCCACTCAGTTTAGTATCACTAGCAAACTTCACCAGGGTACACTTGATCCCATCATCTGGATTGCTTATGAGGATATTGAACAGTGTTGGGCCCAGTATCAATCCCTGGGGGACCCCACATGTGACAAGTTGCCAGTTTGAAGAGGAGCTATTCACCACCACTCTCCTGTCAGCCAGTTGCCCCTCACTAGGCAGACCACTTATCTAGATCATATCACATCAGTTTCTCCAGAAGACTGTAGGAAATCATACTGAAAGCCTTGGAGAAATATGGGTAGACAAGGTCCACCACCCACCTCACATTAACTGAGTAGATTACTTTGTCGGAAGGTGATCAGTTTGTCAAACATGGCTCGCCCTTGATGAATGCATGATGGCTTTTCCCAGTCACATGCTTCATTTGACTTGTGATAACCCTCAGGGGGAACTAGCCTTCCCAGGAACTAAAATAAGACTAATGGGCCTATAATTTCCTGGGTCCTCCTTTGAGCCCTTCTTGTAAATGAGGGTGAAATTAGCATTCTTCCAGTCTTCTAGGATGTCTCCCCATGTCCATGGCTTCTCAAAAGTTATGAAGAGTGGCCTCACAATGACATCAGCCAGTTCTTTTAACACGTAAAGCAGAAGTTGTCAGAGCCCACCGATCTGTTATAGTCAAGCTCCTGCAGTGATTCATATGCCAACTCTTCCCTCCCTGATGGTGGCCAGTGTTTGCATCAACCAGGATTTTTGTTCCCCAGACTTAGGGCCCAACAGTGCTGGTAAGGACAGAGGTGAAGAAAGTGCTGAGAACCTCTGCCTTTTCAGCATATTTGGTGACTAATTCATCTCTCCTGCTTAACAGTGGACCAATATTTGCCTTCTGTTTCTGCTTGTTTATATACCTGAAGAACCCTTTCTTGTAGTTTTTGACATCTCTGGCAAATTTCAATTCAAGTTGAGCTTTTGTTTTTCTAACTGCATCTCTGCAAGCCCTGGCAGTGCCCTCGTAGTTCTCAATGGTTATTTGTCCACTTTTCTGTCTCTTGTATGCTTCTCCTTTGCTTTTGAACAGATTCAGAAGCTCACAGTTAAGCCAAGGTGGTCTCTTGCTCTGTGTACTTCCCTTACCTTTAAGGGGGATGAATTGGTTTTGAGATTCCAGTAGAGCGTTTTTGGAAATCCCCCAGCACTCCTACTGCACGAAATGCAGTGCTTTCTCCAAGGCTGTTTGTGATGCTCCTGGTTGCTTGTGCTCCTGTCGTGGTTTAAACCCAACCAACCACGCAGCTTGTTCACTCACTCAACCCCCCCTTCTTGCCCTCCCCTGCTTCCAGAGAGATGGGGGGAGAATCAAAAAATGCAACTTCCACAGGTTGAGATAAGAACAGTTCAGTAACTAAGGTATAACACAAATCACTGCTGCTACCACCAATAATAATAACGATACAGGAAAAGAATACAGCATCCCATCAACCACCAACAGATAACTCACAACACCCCACCAACCGAGTGCTGACCGACCACCTCTTCCAACCACGCCGAGAGAGAACTAGGCCTTCCGGATCCCTCCCAGTTATCTCCTGGGCATGACGTGCTATGGTATGGAATACCTCTTTGGTCAGTTTGGTCCTGTCAGTACAGTCCTGTCCCTCCTCCTCCCAGCTTCCCCTCCTCCCCAGCAGAGCATGAGGCTCACAAAGTCCTTGGTCAGGGCAAACATCGCTCAGCAACAACCAAAAACATCGGCCTTATCAGCCTTGTTCCCGAGTTAAGTCAAAACACCAGCTACTAAAGAGAAGAAAAACTGACTGCAACTGCTGAACGCAGGACAGCTCCCCAGGATCATTTCAATCTCCTGCAGTCACTCCTGGCTGTGCTCAAGCTGCATCAGCCTCTCTTGCAAGGCCAGCCAGCACCTGGCAGGGCTCTCAGTTTTTCCTCTGGGTCCCCTGCCTGCAGGAACCCCCAGTATACCTCCATGTAGCACCCAGCCACATGACCTACCACTGCCACCACAGCATGCTTGCCCAGCAGAGTTATTTACACTACCAGCCGGATTTTAAACATTGTGCATACTTCCTGGTGACATTATCAGCTAAATTCGATCTTCTCTGTATAAAGGGCCACTTAACAGGAGGAGGAAGTTTCCTCTTACTACTTTATTTAGGTATGATGAATGCATATGCAAGAACTGGTGATTAGTTTCAGCCAAAAGGAAGAAATCCTTTCATGCACCATGAAACATATTAATGTCACTGTCTCCATGCTTCATTTAGGCTACAAATAATTTCTTATTAATGCTATCTTAAATCAGAACAGGCATTTTTATGGAGATATATACAGGAAAAAAGCTGGTGTTTATATTTTTAAGTCCTGGCTGCAGCAATAAATAAAACACACAGTGTGTATCAGGATCAAATCATAGCATCTGCCTGTAAAGATTTGTTGGTATAGAGCTGTCACCCACATGGCTTCTTGTCTTGTATTAAACAAGACAAGTGCAACAAGGAAACATGAAAAGTGTTGATAGTGCTGCAAGTCAGATGCAAAGGACAGAGAATTCAATAGATCTTCTGACACAAAATTTTCAGAAACAACTTTATTTTTCCTCTTTTAAAAACTTTTTAAACCACAAATAAAAAAATATAATCCTTTTTGAGTTAAAAAAATTAATCCATTTTAATGAAAAGCCAGGTTTTATGTTTATCGATTTTCAAAACATGATGCTTTTTTACTTAAACAGATATGGCACAAAAAGTATTGCTTTTGTTTTGATTACAAACTTTTCTCTATTTTCAGAGATCTTATTGAACTAAACAGCACAATTTACACTTTTGCCAGGGACTTTTACAAAAGTCAATCCTCTCTAGAGAAATAACCTCCCATCTCTAGGAAGGAACACAGAAGAGGAGAGTCCTTGAATCTGTCTGACTTTAGATTCAGTTACAGATGCAATGCACAGATCTAAGGTAATCTCTTACATTGACTTTGTCTTTCAGACAAACTATACAGCCTTCACATATGTGATCGGAATGTCATATAAATAACAGAAAGAGAAGTCTTATGGGAAAATTGAGGTTTCCCAAGGTGACGATATAAGGAAAGAATATTATCAGTATTAGGTTTGTAGTCCTGGGTACACAGTTGCTTTTGCAGTGACCCTACATGGACTGGGTTTTTACTACTGCATGAGTTTAATACCTAACTCAGGGGCTTAAGGTGGGCAGTTAGTTTAACTAAGTCTCCAACATAATCAGTGAAGAGTGTCAGGCTCCTCCAGAGGTGCTTCAGAGCAGAAGCTGTACTTGTGGATTCTGAATTAATTCAGAACATCCTCTGTATTTAATCTTCCAATAGCCAGGAAAACCCATCTTCCTCATTGCCCTGGGTTCAGCAGTAGCAGTCATTTTTCTCCTTCTTAGTGGCTGGTGCAGTGCTGTATTTTTGACTTTCAGCCTGAGAACAGCACCGGTAACACCAATGTTTTTAGTTGGTGCTCAGTAATGTTTACTCTGACCAAAGACTTTGTGAGCCTCATGCTCGACCAGGGAGGAGGAGAAGCCGGGAGGAAGCAGAGACAGGACACCTGACCCAAACTAACCAAAGAGGCATTCCATAACACAGCATGTCATGCCCACTGTATAAACTGGGGGCAACTATCCAGAAGGGTTAGATCACTGCTTGGGTCGGGCTGGGTATCAGTCAGCAGGTAGTGAGCAGTTGTATTCTCTTCTCTTGTATTTTCCTTATCTTTATTATTATTGGTGGTAGCAGTAATGATTGGTGTTATACCTTAGTTACTGGGCTGTTCTTATCTCAACCCATGGGAGTTATATTCTTTCAGTTCTCCTTCCCATCCCTCTGGGAGCTGGGGGGAGGAAGGTGGGAAGTGAGAGATAGGCTGTGTGGTTCTGATTTATGGCTGACTGGGTTTAAACCATGACACTCATTTAGGCACTTATGTTAGGCATATAAGGTTAGGCAACAGGAACTGCTTTACACATCTCTTTCCCTGTGTTTCTGCACTCCATTTCTATGTCACAATTTTTGCTGAAGCTAGAAGAAGCAGATTTTATCAGTGCAGTAACTGGTTCAACCACACTCTTTCCTGCTCTAACATTTCTGCTTGTTTGCATGTCTAAACATCATCTGAGTCTTTGATCCCCTCTACAGAGTGTGCACTCTTGAATTTGACTATATTTAGTATCTCACCCATGACTATCTTCTCCAAGATGAGAGATGTCCCCTATCTATATAACACAGGACGATGCTGCCTATGTATATTTGTGAACAGCTTACTTACTGATTGTCAAAATCCCTATACAGGCATAGCATATTGTATTTTTATAATTAGATACACAGTATGACTGTTTCAGTCTTCTGTATTCACCTGAATATAAATTTACTTCTTGTAATTTGTCACACTTTGATAAAATCAATTTCTCATTTCTGAGAAGACAGCATTCTGGTTAACAGAAACTCCATCTACTGCATGTCATCCATCCCATGATTTGTGGGCATGGAAAACAGTAACACATTTTCTTTGACGAGTGAAAAAAATTCTGTACCAAGTGATACAGAAGAGGAGGCTTAAATTTTTTAAACACAAAACTATAATAAAATTCTTATGGAAAGCCCTGTACATTAAGCATCCGGTTCCCTCACAACAGAAATAGTATACACAGATTATATAGACAGAGAGCAAAAGTGTAATGACTGGTTTGGGATCAGGCAGAGATATAAACCAGAAGGTTTCAGAGGTCTGGTTCCATTCCCTCAGAGTCCCTGAATGGGGTCTGCATCCAGCCTGAAGGTTATAGCATGGACCACTACCACATCTTTTAAAAGTAACCCATTCTCAGTAGCTGGTAGCTACCTAGAGGAGGAAAGGCAGAGGAAACCAGCCTTTCTTCATGGTGGAGCAAATGTCAGTATCTCTCAGGGAAATCAGAGATGTAAATGGCTGCAGAAAATATGTCCAGCTCCACAGCAGTCACTTTACAACAGGAAATGTGAATTGTCATGCTAAGAGTTTATAAAAAGGTAAAGACACAGAATATACAGAGTACCATATATTCAGGAATCTGCATCTTGGTCCTTCTGGAGACAAAGTTAAGAATTTGCATGTCAGTGAAAAGTCTTAAGGGGCTGCCCATGAAACTCTGTGGGTATTCTATCCAGCCATCCCCCTATGTAGAAATTTCTTAGCAGGGAAGTTCCTGAATGCCTGCTTGGATTACTGATGTTTCTGGAACCCAAAATCCATCTGGACATTCAGGCAGAAATCTTGTAGGAAATGCTGAGGTAGGAAAATCCGAGCCTGGGTGTTGTTTGGTTTAGGTTTTTGAATTTCCTTTCTGAATTATAACATCATCATCTGAAACTACTAGAGATCCAAGTTAAAACCATGATAAAGCTGGTTTCAGATTCCAAGATGAAAATATAAATACTACTTTGGTTTGATAGATGCGGAGAACATAAGACCTGGGCCTGGGTTACAAGATGTGGGTCTGTTCTTAGACCTGTTACCGAGCTGCTCATCAGTCTTAGGTACTCACGTCCTTTTTCTGTGCTTTCATTTCTCTAAAACAAGGCCCTGATATTGACACTCATTATAAACCACTTAGAGATCTGTGGATGCAAACTACTAAATAAGAACTAATTATTATCATTAGGTTGGATACAGAAACAAAAGTCATCAGTTTTCTAATTCAGCCTTACTAGTGATTGTAATTATAATCTCATCAGAAGAGTTTGGCCTGAAATGGCAGGAATCTCATAAGGATAAATTGGAGTATTTTAGTGTTGTTCTATTAGAAACCCTAGCTTTATTTGAAACTCAAGTCTCACAAGTTTAGCCTTACCTAAGCCTCATCATTTGTGTGTCACCTTAATTCTTCATATCTGCATTGTGCTAGTAAAGTGTCAGAATGCCTGAAAATAGAACTACTACTTGCTCTCAAAATAGTTTTTGCTCTGTACTACAAGCTAAATGAAAACAAAGCAGATACAAATGGACAGCTACCATTTTAAGCCAATTAGATTTTATAAAGCCATTCAGAAAATTATTTTCAAAATATCCTGTGTTTCTTTAAGACCAAAATTATTACCCATGATTCCATAAGATTTCAGTTTTTTCTTGACAGCCCCACCACTCTTTTTGGATGGCTTTTAGTCTTTTTTTAAACCTCTTTAACAGGCAAACTGAATGCTGCCTCCTGTCAGCATGCTAACATGTCTAGCCAAGTGTATGTGTTGAATGTTTCTTATGCTACAAGCTTTGGATCAAGCCATTGATAAGAAAAACACATTCTTTTTTTAAAGTTGAAACACTTCAGCAAATATTGGTGCAATGTATCTGCTTTATTATAAAGAAAATCCTCTTTAAGAAAGGGCTCTGGATTCATATTCCCAGTCTAAACTGTGCATCACAGACTGAATTTCATAGTCTGATAGCACTAGTAAAATTCAGCATTAATTCGGGTTTGTCTGGCCATCAGAGAATTAACGAAATCCCACTGCAGAGTCTAATGCCTCTAACTGCTTCTTTGCTAAATCCCATATTCCCTCCACATAGTAAGTAGCTGGGGAAAGTAGCATTCCTAAAAACCAGATGTTTAAGAGGAAGATGAAAGAATATCCATCCAAAGTGGGCAATTCAGGAGCAGTCCAGCTCTACATGCTATTTATTTTTAACTTCCATTGAACATTAATGAATGTAAGTCTAAATTTCTAACTTGATTCATGATCTTACTACATTACATCATGCTATCCTGTGTATAAAACAATGGAATGAAAGGCCCTAATTTTAGCTGTCATAAGTTAAAGAATAAATGGTAGTAGAAGCTTTCCCTTATAATTGCAGGATTTTAGGAAACTACAGAAAAAATTATCTTTTCTGTATGTGAACAAGTGCTCAACCATTTAAACAAAATTTCAGAAATGGTGAGAAGTTGTATGTGCTTAAGAGTTAATAGTGAAGGAGGTGTCACTATGCTCAGAAATAGAGCCGACTTCCATGTCACATTCAGATTATTAGTAACCAAGTCATTTCTGTTGCAATGGCACATGTCTCTTTCTGCTTTTTATTATTGTTATGCAACTAGAATAGCTTTCAGAATCACTTTTGACTGAGCTGGAACAGGTAAATTACAAAATTCAGCTACACTTAAGTTTTATGATGGAATGCCATTGCAATTCAATAGATGAATGTTGAGTGACATAGAGTATGCAATTATGCAAGAAGACTGTTTGCAACAAGCCATCTTGGAAGTACTTCCATTTGTAAGAGGATTTTTTCATATTCTGAATCTGAACATACTAAAAAGCCTGTAATCAATTAATAGATTAAAACCTGTAATTCTTAATTCCGAGTATCTTCTGTAACAAGATGAGCTTCTCAATTCTCATGATTAATGTGGAAACAAAGCCAATACAAGAAGCTGGTTCACAAAAATCAATGCAGGAAATCAGTGCCAGTTTTTTCATAAATATTTCTCCTTAGAAACCACTGAAATTTACACTCTCTTTATCATTTGTTGTATATAACTATAGGCAATTACAACACTTCCTACATAAAATAATACACATCTTGGTAAGATCTTGCGCAAATGGATATAAAAATTATACACAACCTTATGACAAATTGCCAAAGTGGCCTTATGCTTACAAAATAGTGCATCAATCTAATCTAATCTAATCTAATCTAATCTAATCTCTGTGTTTACACATGTATGACAATTTTGCTGCAAATATGCTTTGTTTAGCTGTGTATCTTCATGACCTTGCAGCTCAGGATAATGTAGTTTTTATTCTACTCAGTATCTTCACACAAGGATATCTACAGTCATTATAAAAAAATCTCCACTTGGAGGAGTAGGGGAAAAAAAAAGGGACTTCAACTGCTCGGTTTCTAAATTAAGCTACATCTGAAGTTAAAAATAGCCCTTCTGCCTGAAGACGCTATGCTGCCTGAATTTAAATAGCCTGTTTCTTTCCCTGACAGATAGGATTTATTGTGCTCACTGCTGCAGCAAAAAAAAAAAAAAATGCGTTCTATAAGGAGGCTACCTCTTTTTTTTCCACCTAAGGCTACCTTTCACTTCACATAAGATGACAGAATAGCCAGCGTGTGTATCAATTTTCCCATTGATATATTTCTCAAATTCTACTAAATAGACCTAAAGATATGCATGTGCATATGTGTGACTTCTACTAGCTCTTTCTGCAGATTTTTCAGGGAAGATCTATGGTAAGAATATATTGCATGAAATGTAATCAGATTTCTACAGTACATGTCCTAAAAGTGCTTATGCCCATTTATACTACCTCTTTTGTTTTCATTTGCTTTCATATATATGTTTCTAGACATTTCTTTGCTGATTCTAGATAACAAGTATTAAATGCAATTATACACACTATATGTGAAATGATTTACTTACTGTTTTCCCCCAGGGCACTGAATGGAAAAGAGTAGAAACTCTTTTTGTTAATATTTCTAGTGCTACAACCAGTGTAGTTTTAAAATTTCAAGCACTGTATCCATGCTTACCCAGGGGAAACTGTTAATTTTCCTTAGTATTCATTCTAAATTTACTGTGCCTTAATTTCATCATTTTATGAGAATTGAAATTAATCAGATTCATGTCTACGTTTTAGGTAGGAAAATAAGAAAGGCATACTTCTAATGTGCAGAAATGAAACTTGAATCTTGCTATACTGAGACAACTCTACTTTTCCCTTTTTTGTTAAATTGCGTATTTTATATGAGCGCTCCCAAAGGAATAGCACAGAAAGACTCAGGAATAAGTAAATGAAAGATGAGATGGATATAAGTACTCCTTTTAGCCCCAAGCAAGACTTTCACATTGCAGTCAATTTGTGGACTAAAAGCCTGAAAGATCCCTGAAAGCTTTATAAGCATAACTAATATTTGCAATGATGTAAGCCAAAGGCAATGATCTAAATTCTGCAGTCCCTAATTGAATAAAACACTCATCAAAGTCAACAGGAATTGCACTCAATTAAGCTGTTCAGTATTTCAGGTCTGTAGCATTTTACATAATGTTACCACATAGAACTTAACAAGTAGTTTTATTTGTATAGGGCAATATTTGTAGGATGCAAGCCTGTGTGAAAGAAGACAGGACTGCAACACCCATATGTATTGCAGTTGAACTGAACTGCAGTCACCAATCAGCAGCGCATTAAGGTAGGATTCTTGTTCACTTGTCCAGGTGAGGCTATAAGGCTCCTTTGATCTGTAGGAATAGCAAGGTCAATCATGTTACAGGGAGACTGAATTTGACTCAAATTTTAGATAAAATGGGAAGTAAAATTAAGTCTTTGTGAAATCTGATGTGCATGTCCATAGCCCATAATACTCAGAGAATATAATTTCTCTAAACAAGTTAACCTGTAGTCTCAGCTGTTATATACTTACCAATGAACAGATATGTGTGTGGCAGAGTCTTATGATGATCATAAAATCATAGAAACATAGAAAAATTAGGGTTGGGAAGGACTTCGAGATCATCAAGTTCCAACCTCCCTGTCATGGGTAGGGACACCTCATACTAGACCATGTTGTCCCAGGCTCTGTCCAGTGATGCAAGATAGTTTGTACAAGGCAATCTGTGTCAGGACTTACAAGGTCTGGGACTTCAGCAGTGTTTAAGAGTCCTTATCTGTTACACCCCCTACCCAGCTTTATTACCAAGTATGTGAAAGGGGAGCCACATGTGTTGCTGTTGAGGAATCAGACAGGAATGAGAGTCAGTCTACAGCACTGGCATTGCAGATGGTTTGGTATCACTTCTGCTTCTGGGAAGACAGGATCACAGCTGCCAGAAACCATTTGCATTGCACTGTGTCAGAGTGCTTCTCCAAAGCATGTAATAATGCCTATAATGAGTCTCCAGAATCACATTTGTGAGGCCTGGGGGATGTTTCTCTTTCCAAATGTGAGCTACTGAGTCATCCTGTTCATGTGAGACAGACTGTATTCTCTTCCCAGAGAGCTCCTTTGAGTCACTATTACCACCAGATAACAGATGTTGCTCTCCAGGAAAGTTTTTCCATACAAGCTCTTTAATGGATTATTTCAATTTGACCCTGTAACTACAATAGAAATACAGGATGAACTGGGTGATGTCAGAGGGCTGTGCATATCTAAGTATCGAGGCCCTGAACAGCATGACTACTCAAAACACTACACAAAGAATAACATGTAACATCCATAGTCTCACAAGGTTCAAAAGCATCTATGTCTCTTTGAAACTTAGAGCCTACAGACATCAATGAAACTCAAGTTATATAATTTGAAAATATAACTAAAATTATAAATTGGGAGCTTTTAATAAAGTACATTTAAAATGCCCATCTTCTGGCAACCACTTCTGTTTTAAACCATGGGACACATTCTCTAAAATTACTTCTTTAAAGTAAACGTGAACATGGACTTTAAAAGAGGCACTGAAGAGATCTGTAATACCTACTAATTTTCAGTCTTCCCTAACTATGCATGCTTCTGGTCAAGTATCAGTAACTTTCCTCCCGTATGCCTTTATTATGTTCCTGGATTGCAACTTTGGATGATAGAGCATATTTTCACCACTTTTTGTCAAAATCCCAATAATTGGTAATTTAAAAATCAGACATTTGTATCACAACTATTTATGGTGCCACTTTAACTAAGTCCATGCAATTGTATAATTTATCTAATGTCCTGAATACATGTATTCCATGATCTCATTTCAGAGTTTGGGAGTTCTGTCACCATATCCCAGAAGTAAAAGAGCTATGCTTATTTATAACAGAGAACAATCAGGCCCAGGTAATGTAATAATAGTTTGGATTCCAAACAACAGCAACAAAAAAGGACAGAACCACAGGGCTTTTGGTTAGATAAAAATGAATCAGTAAATTTTTCATCAGATGGTCTCATTAATTACTACAGTCATGAACTAAAACTCACAGTATTCCTTTAAGAAAGCTACTGTTCGTTAAATAAACACCAAAAAAACAACCACCAAAAAAGATAAACCAGATCATATATGGCACCTATAAGATAAAATAATACATCAGGTTTCAGGAGAAGTAACCTCTAGCAGCAACACCCAAAGCTTAGGCTGAGCTGTCTGGTACAGTGATAGGACTAATACTTTTATCAGTAATGATCTGCTTTGTCATACACTTTGTTTAGAAATCATTGTTCACCTGATGATTATTCACTTTCTTTTATCTTTCTGCCTTCTGTTTGAACTACTGAATGTTTTCATATATTCTTGCACTTATCCAACATGTCTCAGTCTTTCTGGATAAGCACTGCTTCTTTTGTCATTCTAACTTATCTTCCCATTCATGAGTTATCTCCTCATTTTCTAGCCTCTACCATACTTTTCCACCCTGCTCTAAAGGCTGACTTTTTGTCATTGCATCAGTTTGTGCTGTTAATTCTTCCTCTTCTTTTCTATGTATTCAAAAGTAAAAGATAAAGAAACAACTGTAATTTGCTACCCCAAATTTTCTAGCAATAGATGTTGTGACTGCAATGGCATTAAAAGGGTCAAATTGTTCAAACAGTATTTACACAGTGTCATGGGTAAATACTGCATCTCAGACTTGAGTGCCTGTCTCCATCCAACCTACCATCTCCAGCTTAACCACCCCAAACCTTGTATACCAGCTTCATCAAGATGCTTTAGGAACCCTGTCTCTTCCTAGTCTGCTCCCTGGAGCTCTCTACAACTTGGTTAGTTTACTGCACTCCCATTATGAGCACTGCTAAACCCACTTAGTTTCACCTAACTTTAGAACTATCCCTCATTACTCCCAATCTGTTTGCCTCCTGCTTTCTGAGACTTGTTGCTGCAGAACTGCCTGTCTCCTGCATTACTCCTCAGAGCCCAAATACCTTGTCCTAATAGTTGACAGACATTCTACTGTGAACAACTCACAATGCAGACTTCATTCCCTTCTCCTCCTTTCAGCTGTCTCTCTGTCCCACTATCTGAAAGTAAATGCTGTTCTCTCTATAATGCAGTTACAGAGCATTTTCAAGTTGGAAAGAAAGATGGAGAAGCAGATGGAAAATGCTGAACAGAAAGATAAAGACTGGGGCTTGCTATCCACCATCTCCTCCAGAACGGTTTACCTCTGAATCTCTCATTTGAAAACCTACTTTACTAATTAACATGCCTTATCTCATTGTCATCATGTTGTTTTTCTCTCATTAGACACCATCAAGGATAATGTAAAATGATCTTTTAGTGCTTTTGCTTCCCAGATTATTAAAAATGGTGAAATCACATGGAATACTGATAAACTAGGAACATTAGATAATAATTTTCTTTGAGCTTACTGATTTTTTTCCTCCAGTCTAAGCATTTAATTATTATTTATTCTTAAACTGCTTAAAAGTGATATGCAGAACAGAGATGTCAAAAAACAGTAACAATTTTTAAAAAGAAGAAAAATAATACTTTCTTAAAAATTTTCTCAAAAGCTTGATGAAAAGATCATTTTTACCTCAGACTAAAATTGCCACTCTCAGTGTTCTCTCATATATACTCATCCAGACATACTGCTGTGCTTCTGTTGTTCTGATAATGTGAAGCCATCGCAAACATATCTCAATACACAGTAACATCCAAAATATAGCAACTGGAATTTACCATGCTAAATTAGACACTCCAAACATATATTTCCACAGGGGAAAAGTGTGAGTCAAACTTACACTCCATATGCATATGCAATAAGCAGAAAATACAAGTGAAAAATACACGTGCTTTATTCTGGTTTGTTTATGTTGTGCCCATCACAACATGTAAGACTGCCAGGATGCGAGGCACAATGCATAGGTACAAATATATTAAGCTGTAAATAGTAATTTTGCTGAGACAGTTACCATTTTGAACTTTGATGCCTCAGCAATTCTACAGTAGAAAAATACAACCACTTTGTCGTTCCCTTTCTCCCAGGACACCAGATCACAAACAGCAGACTGTACCAAGAAACGTGATCTTGCCTCGAAGTTATTCCAATGTGGTTCAAAACAACCCACCCCAAACCAGCCACTTCAGTCATATGTGTCATAACAAAGATCACATGTAAATACTTCACAGAAACTTCTAAAGTCATTGAGAATTTCCGAAAGATTTTTTTTTCCTCACTTCCTATGCAATATTTATGTGTCCTCACATGTAGAAGAACAAAATATGGGCTCATTCTGCAAGGCACTTCTCACCACCAGCTTCCACTGATGTGATCAGTTCCAGAAAATAATCTGGAGACTCTATGTTCTAATTGCCTACAGATGAACAAAGAGTTTGCCTATGAGCCTGCAAGTGTCTATTTAATAGACAAAATTTAAAAAACAACACGCCTTCAACATCTTATAGGTTAGGGCTCAACTCTAGATTTTCAGTTTCCAGTTAATGTGGCCTGTTATGTACATACAGTACAATGAAGACTATTCAGAACTTCCCATTTGCCTTAGAGGCAACCACAGTTAATGCTCTGTAATCTGCATTACAACACACTGTGGGGTTTTTTGTTTTTAATTAATTCTTCTGAAAATATTTTTGGAATGAGTGGATACGTATGGTGAATGTAGTCATGAGAAAGGCTGTGGGATTCATAATTACAGAGAGAATAAAAACCTGACCTGCTGTATGTGCAGCACTACTAAGGTTTCATTGTTCAAATTAAGCAAAACCTCTGTGCAATTACTAATTTCAAGGTCAGTAACACATATAGTGAATAAAACTCATAATGATGCTTAGTGTTTTGAGTAAGTCCAGACAGAGCTGTTACTAACATAAAAAAGGAAAAATTTCACTTACCTTAATACTTGTAAGCTGTTATTTCATACTCTGTAAACTTTCATTCCCTCCTAACTAAACAAAAGTTCTGCAATCTTGGCATTAGAATAGCTCTCAAATACATACTGCAGAATACCAAAAAAGAGAAAGCCTATGTTGTCTTTACTAGCAGGCATCTCTCCAGGGATGATTGGACATTACCCTGGCAACCCTCACAAATGGCAAATGACGTAAAGAGAGTGGGAAAAAAGCCACTGAGAGCAGAAAGCACTATATGCATTATAGATAGTTCTGAGAATTCATGCTCATATATGCATTAAATGGCTTCAGAGGAGCACAAGGGACCTTCCATTTTGCAGAGATGCCTGCAGAGGTGAATAGAAACTTCCTAATTTTTTTCTTAATCAAAGTATTGGGAGCATCTTTAATTGAAGCAAATTGGTTTCTGATTATGTTAATAATTCACACACTGGGGGTTTCTTTGTTTTTTGTTTTTTGTTTCAATTATGTTAAAATTTCCCATTAAAATAGCTCACAGTGCTAGTCAGACAAGAGTGGATGCATTTTTCATTGTTTCTTTTCACTTCATTTAACTTTATTGTTACATAGAGTTACTTATTGTTTTATTTATTCATATTAGGTCTCATACCCTCAATTTTCCCTAACAGTGCATTTGTACAATTTGTGCAGGAGTCCTTATGCTTATGTCATTAGAAATAAACACATTAGGAGTTATATTTAGTGTTACGGATAACTATACTTGGCCTAAAGAAGGCATATTAGAGAACAAAGAAGAAATATTAGAGAACAAATTAAAAAGCATTTTGTTATTTTTGCAGAGTGTGATCACAGTGATTTGACCACACTGTGGCACGTACATCACAGAGCTAGAGAAATTTAGGTGTGGTTAATTCTTCTACAATTAGGTGGGGAAAAAAAAAATGCAAGTACGATGAAAAGGAAACGTGCTTTGAGATTCTTTACCATCTGTACCACTCTTCATGCAACTAAGTAAAACTGAAGGAATTCTGTGTACAAAACCCAAGAAGAGCATCTTCTAGCCCTGCTTGCATATGTTACCAATTACAGTTTAGGATCAGGCATCCTTCTACTTGCTCTTCTTTAGACCTCAGGATTTTTGGATTCCTAAATGCACATGAGCCAACTTTCAAAGAGCATACTGGAAAGCATTAGCACTCATATAGTTTTATAACCTACAGGAAAGAGCACAATTCTCAAAGATGAAATAGGAAGAGCTGAGGAAGTAAGTGAACTGAGATAGCTGATCTAACTACTTAGCTATTATGTAAAAGTTGGATGGGAATGGCTCTACCATGACAACTGAGTATTGCGCTGAATTCCTTATGAAAACACATAAGATGATGTATTTGAACTCTGCCCCACTTCAAACCTGAAATGAAACATAAGTAAACAGCAGCTGCAACTAGGTTATTTCAGAACTTAGCTGCCTAAATTCAGTTATAATTTTCTGGAGTAAAATTTAGCAGTCATTGAAATTTAGATGCATTCAAATTCAGGTGTTCTTGAAGAAGGGGTTAGACAGGCTTTAGAAACTGAGCTTGCTTGTACAAGAATAAAGGCAAGAAACTTTGTCAACACCTCAGTTAAAAAATTATATCCTTCAAGAGGGCTCAGCATTCTAAATGCAGCATACACATTTCTACCAAAGAAATCCTGTTGAAAATGTGATTTTCTAAGTGTAACAGAAGGAAGTCTCTGAACTGATAATTGCACAGGGAAGTACATGCAATACTTCACCAAATAATGGAGTTGACATGAAAGAAAAGTCTTTATCAGAACAGTTGCTCTGGAATAGTGAGATTTCCTCACAAGAATAGGAACACGCCCAGCCCTCCATTTCAAGGTGTGACAAAGGCATGGACAAACTGCACTGTCACTCTGCACCTGGAAACAACCTCCTGACATGAGGCATGAATGAGCCTTACCCCCCAGCTGCTGTTGGTCAGACTGGAGATTTGATTAAACCTTGTTCAGCTCCAAAATTTGAAGCAGATAACAAGGGGAAGACAAGCATCTTTGCTCTTTTTTTCACTTGTTTCTAGTCAAGGTGTTAGATCTATACACAATCACCATCTACATGAGACAAAATGTAAACAAATGAGCAGAAGGACCCCTGATTGTCCTCATGAATAGGGCACTCAGCTAAGATTTAAGGAGACCCAAGTTAACTCAAGCTCTACTACTAGCTTGTTGGGTTAAGTTCTCACAAAATGTTTCCCCAGCTGTACAATATGAATAAAGATTCTAAATCCTTTAAAAAGAGCTTGCAGAGCTATCACTGAAAAGGTTTATACAAGAAAGTGTTTCATTTTTATTCTTTTCAGAATGTACTGTCCCCTGCTATCAGGAAGAAGGCAGTATACTCGTATTATGACCATCTTCCAGAAGGCTGAAAGAGCCATTCTAAGTGACTGAATTTTATGACAAAACACATAATGAAAAAAAGGGTTATTCAAAAATAATGCTCCATTAGGTGTACTCTACTTATTTGCCGATAACAACACATTTTTAATTATTTAAACGCTGGCAATATCATACTAGCAAATGTTCTGCTGGGTTATAATTGACAGAAAAATTGTGCTCCGAGCAAAGTGAAGCCTCACTGTAACATTACCTCTGATACTACATTCGCCTGACAGAAGGACAGCAAGCGCTATTTTGCACTTTCTGCGGTTTCTAAACATGGCCAATGTGTGCTCTATGCTTCCCATAAGTCTACTCTTTGATGACTGAAATCTAAGCTGCTAATTTTTTCGTAATACTGTTTGCAGAAATTTAGATCCAACAACAGATTTTCCACCTACCTTGCACTCACCACAACTGAACAAAACTCTTACCACCAATGTTCCCAAACTTACCTTTTTAAGAACAAATGCGATCTGTCGTTGGCATATTATGTGTGAAATGTTATTAGATATAAGATCAGAAAGTATTTTTAAATATACAGCAAATTTCTGTGTTTTTGCAAAGAGTTGGTCTTGAAAAAACTGTCATCTTTTTTTATTCTATCCAATCCTACTAACGTGCTTTTGTCTCAGCATGTGAGATTGGCACGTGACTGCTCTGGGCAGCACAACAGGGACAAATACAGTCAATGAATGGGGAGAAGGGGAAGATACTGGTGCAGAGGTGCAGTCAGGGAACAAGGCTTCTGATGGAGTCTTAAGAAGAGGCACAGTGACAGAATCTTACATGCATTTTGTGACACTGTGCCTGCCATGCTGCTGAATCTAGCATATGCAATACCTGATGAAAAATTGGGTTGCCAATCCCTAAAGAATCCTTTCCATACACTGCCAAAATTTGTAAATGCATTAGAAAGTTAAATTAAAAATTGGTCAGTATATTAAAAAAAGACTGGAGGCGGGAATCATCCAATAAGTAATTTACTACTGATTTTATTCTAAGCGATTAATCCCAGAAAAAGATCAGCTCACTTAAATCAGTAGAAGATAAAAATTTTCAGCATTTTTCTAAACCAACAATTTAAATGCTTGTGAAATGCAGCATGTTGCAGAATCCAACCATTTAAACCTGCCCATAGTCACATGTTGTAAAAGACAATCACACAGGGCCTTTTCCATACTTTTCAAGGTCTGTCATTCCTCTTAGGTGTGTCTACTCCAATCTGCTTTTTAGCTGGAGAAAATGAGCTCAGGGTTTAGCAGGTCTAATGCACTACATACCAGAGAGTCAAAATAATTTAAAAATACCCCAACTATCAGAACATATTATGTCTATAAAGGCCCTTACACCATTATATATATAAAAAAAAAAAATCAAAGTAGTCAGTAATTATTTTTGTTTCTGACTATGTTCTGAACACTGTTCACTAAGCAAAATATTTTTTTTCATTCACTGTCCTTCTAGAGGACAAATATGTCCCTTGTCAGATGATACCAAACCCATCATTAGTGTCCTTGCGCTTCTCCATTAGCAATATTGCAGATAGACTAGCTGGTGTCAAGGATGTCTGTGTTGAAAGATAAGAACATTCCTTAGTAGCAGAAACTATGAGCTTTCAGCATTCTTTGGCCTTCCCATGGTTTGGCTTTAACTGGGAATATTATTACAGTGAAATTCAGTGAGGTAAACTAAGGAATAGAGAGTACTGGCACTCCGAAAATGAAACCATCTGAATATGAATACACTGCTATTAGCATCCTTTAGTACTCAATTTTAATAAAATTCATAGATAAAGTCTGCTCTTTAACACAGTTGCATCCAAACCCAGCAATTCATTACTCTCACTTCATCTTTTTTCCAGTTCCAGCATTTGTTGTCTAGCACCTTTGAAACTCAGAGCAGCCTCTCCTGATCTCCCAGACTATCTACCAGAATATTCCAGTTGGTGAAAACAACCTCAGCTGGGGAACCCTGGGGCAGGAAAACTGGAGTAGTTCTGACAAGAGAGCATGGTGACAAGTCCAACCATTTCAACAAAAGTCACAGGTCATATGGACCACCAGTGATGGTGACATCTGCAATCTCTGCTGACTTAATTTCAGGGCTGGTAGTACAGATTAACCACCAGCCACCAAGTCAACCAAGTCACACTTCTCACCGGTAACACAGCTTCAGGATCCACACAGCACTGGAACTTCTAGTAAGTAACACAGATCTTAAGTTCCAAAGACTGGCTATCCCTGTGCTAGCACTGGTGAGCATGAAAGCACTAGTATAGACAGAGAACTGCGCTTACAACTTTAAGACAGATCTAAACAAGCCACTGAAAATAAGCAGCTTCTGAGAAATATAGCTTGAAAGGCCTGGTTTCCTCCAATTGAGTTTCATGTTTGGATTCTTTTGTGTATTTCAAAAAGCAAAAATTCCTGATCAAAGCTCTTATTAGGATAAATATATTTATGCAGCCTATGCTTCTAGATGTTGTCAGCTAAAACAATATAGCTTATGCTGCAACTTTACCATCCCCGTAAGCAACCAAGATGTAGCATAAGCCCAGTTTCTTAGTTTCCTAGTTTACTAGTTTAAAAATACCTGAGACTTCTTGCTGACATTAGATCTCCCCTGCCACAAGGATCCCACAGAGCTAGTTTTCTATCTCTATTTTTTTTTTTTTTTTGATT
>NDXB01006612.1:63375-74296 GCA_002631895.1 Agapornis roseicollis | reverse complement strand
TTTTTTTTTTTTTTTTTTGTGATACAATAATAAATAAGCCTAGAAAAATCAAGTCCATACCTTGTCCCAGAAGGACTCTAGCCTGTATTCCAAAACCTGCTACACTGGTGTTGATTGTGGTGTGTCTGCCCCTGCTCTGCCTATGCCCTCTCCTGGTGGTATAATCTGTACCGAATAGACACGGTTACACCAAAACCTCCCCTTCACAGCAAACATTTCCAGATGTCAGGTGAAAACAGCTTTCTGTAGTAAACCAGGCCAAGATTCCAAGCCTAACAGGGTTCCAAGAAAGTAATGTAAAGTGTCATGACTCCTATAAGATCATTCATTGGCACACCTGTACAGCTCTACTCCCCAGACTGCCTTATTTTATTTAGTAAAGTATGCATTTGTAGAAATGGGGACTCAGGGCTCTTTTCTCTCAGAGAAGTGGGTTAATCAGGAAGCTCTCCTTTTGGATTCCTTACCTGTGGCTGCACAGAACCATGATTCTTAGCTGCATGGTGTCACAGTTTCAAACTGCTAGTAGGGCAACTACCCTTCCTGGGAAATTAAGAATAGGAATTTGAACCTTGCAAGCCAGAAGACAGAGAATTTGACCAACAAACAGAAGATCTGTACTCCATGCTACCTGCTCAGCTATTACAATCAAATTTCCATCCTAGCAGTGGGAACTGCAAGGGATCAAAATGTCTCATATAATGGTAAGGTTCAGCTGGCACAACGATCTTCTGTTTATCAGATTAAGCTGGCTTCCCAACCATAGGTAGCTTTGTTTCCACAGATGACAGGTACTGAGCCAGGTCAGGTTTGGCCCAGCTGCCAAGCAAATAAGCCCTGCAAGAATCCAAAATGACTACAGACCAAGCACTAAGACTGAAACAGTAAGTACTGCCAGATCTAAGCCAAATGAGACACATGTGCACAAGAGGCTCATTTCAGACAGGCAATACAGGAACACGAGGGCTGGCCTTAGTCCAGCAGACCTATTAATTACATGAGAACCAGTTCCAGGCAAATGTTGCACTTTCACACTTAATCTGGTCTGTGAATTCATACTATGCCTGAGCTAGAAAAGCAAGTGGTCCACAGTCGTCCAATTTTGTTTCACAGGATCCACTTATGGTTCAGAACAATAAGGCAGCACTAACATGATGAGGGTTTTTTCCCCATTTGCCAGTGTATCCAAGACACTATTATTCCAGCCAGTCAGATGGAATCTCAAAATGCATTCTTTTTTTTTCCTTTTTCCATTCCCCTCTCCAAAAACTAGTCAGCCGATCTATTGGTGATGCAAAGTTGACTGTATAATAACAACAAGCACCATGTCTTCCTCCTATCATGTTCTAAAATAAGACTGAGTCATGGGTCTTTTACAGAAGTACCAGTTAAACACACCAGCTCCAAAAAAAGACTCTGGAACACATATCCCCATGACTGCCTTGCTGGAATCACAGACAGATTTCAGACAGATTTCCTCTCCTCACCATTTTCAATCACTAAGCCTAAACATACTGTACAGTGGCTATAATGTAACACATCCAGGTTTAAGATGTATGTCTTTAGTACATTTTATATGAACCATAAATCAGTATCTGGATTCCAGTCCAACATAAAAACCCTGTCAGGCGTGGCCCCTTAGCATTACCTTGTGTTCTAGCACTTTCTCTGCAGGAGGAGGATAACAGCGTAGTTATACTCACAGCATCCCAGTAGGGAAGGAAAGTATTAAAACTGATGAAGTACCCAAGTACTTCAGCAAAGAAAGTGGAATGTCGAGCGGTCATAACAAAGCTCTTGAGTGAATGAGTGTTGATTATTTTGCTCTCCATCTACATACACTTTTTTAGCTCGCATAAACATTTAAGACCTCCTCTGAAAACAGGAAAAAGAAAACCTTTAACATGAACTTTGCAATCAAGAAACAACAAGGAATATAGATATTATGAATAACCCACTGTCACAACCAGTGTGCTGCCACATCCAAAAGCTGGCACTGCAGTCTGGGAGATTGCCTGGCAGTTGTTTAGTAATGTTGAAGAGAAACAGGCCATCAGCCACCCAATGGGGAAATGCAGCTTGTTGAGAAACAGAAGACCATTCTGTTAAGTTTTGGCTTGACATACACATCACTTTCCACAATGCTTTCTATTACCAAAAGGTGAATGCACTTGCTTGAAAAAATTGTCTTAATGAAGTTTTAAAGACCTCAAAGAAATAATCAGGAAGCTTCAGATTCTTCAGATTATCATGGATTAACTTTTACTTACATCATTACTTGATTTCTTGATTCATGCCTCACTTTTACAATGAGGCCTCTATTTATTCCTATTGACAATTTATGTTAGTATATGGCTCTAGTGTTATACACAATGAAACACAGAGACAAGCAGTATGTGATATTCTCATGAAAAGCATGTAGTTCACATTATACCTACACTTGCAACTCCTGCCAAGGTGCTATAGCCATTTGTACCAGTATGGGAACCCAGATAAAACGCATTCACTGTTTCTATCTACTTTGATTTTATAATTCTTGCTTCTGAGAAAGCAAAAACAGTTAGAAAAAACCCAACCAAACCAAAGCATATGAGTATGCTGTGGACAGTGGTGGCAAAGCTCTAGATTTCACATGCTCTTTTACAAACATAGGATGATGTGCAGGAATTCACTGAAATAATCCTAGACTTGCACCCCTAAGAAAGGTTGAACTCTCCTGAAAAAAGATGCCTGGTGTCTATTTCTCTTGTGCACTGAACAAGAGAAACAACTTATGGTTATGCCCACTGCTGTAAAGCAATGTCACTGTAAAATTTTATCAAACTACACATTTTCCACTGATGCAAATGCCTCTGAAAGTGTGAGGCAGAGAAGAATAAGACCTAGAGAGCTGTCAGCCTAAATTTCCTTTCCTGTATCTTTCAGGCTTCTTGAAGATTATACAAATTTGACTTTATTTCCCTATACCTGCCAAATCCCGAAGCTTCTAGATACCAGAATGGTTTCCAGTGCACATTACCTTGCAGTTCTATCCAGATCGGCCACTGGAGCAGTAAAGATGATCTTTACAGGCTCACTCTCTCTCCATGCCTCACACAGCCACAAGCCTTTTTACCCTGGCGCACGTTTTCTGATGGCATCACTGGAAATTCTTCTGTGTTGAAGAAATACTGAAGAAAAATAAAGCAGCAGAATGCTGTGTTTGTTTTCAGCTTGCAGATCGTTCACAAGCAGCTCTTGTGCAGACAGCAGGATCTGGCTTAAAATGTCAATTGTCATATGAATACAGTGAATAATTACTACAAAATAAAGTACAAGCAGGAGCTAAAGGAAGATCATCTGGCATTGTAATTCCAAATTTTCCGAACAGCTTTTCCCATCTGCAATTAATTCCTCCTCCTCAAACAACTCTACCTTGAGTATTAGTGCCACATACTGGATATCATGTTAACAAATTAACTTCAACAGATTTCACTGACTTTGCGGTATAGTTAGTCAGAAAGCAGTATTTATCTTTCTAATGCTAGCATCTAAATTTTGTAGTTGTATCATATTATCAAGCTTATGTAAAACCTTCACATTTTTTAATTGCACACTAAAAACCATGAAGTCTGCTCATTAATGAAACAGAAAATCAAACTGTGTGCCAAATTAAATTCCCTGTCCTGAAGAGTTAGTAAATCCAGACAGCTTCTAGTATTCCCATAACTATGTATAAAACCCCCTTACTGTTGGATTTTACTGGTTTTTGTATGTTTTGATTCAGGATGAGACTTAAGGGGGAAGCAGCCTGGCATTAACTGCAGCATCTCAAGAGCTTTAGTCCAAACAGACACATACACACATGGGCTGCTTTTCCCCTTCACCAGCACAATGGTTGCTGAAATTGGTCATAATCTGTTTGTCACAACAGCTTTACAAACTTCCTGGAAAAAAACCCCAACACTGGGGTGTACTGGGTACACCAAATGTAAGTTTCACCTCTCCTCACCTCACTGGTTATATTCAGTGTAAATATGATGATATCACTGAAACTAAAGTCACAACTTTGAAAAAAAAAACCAACCAAACACAGCTTTGTAGGAAGTTCTGAACTCTCTATCAAAATAAGACAAAATGAGACTCATACAACTACATTTCGTGAAAAGATAAGAAACACTTTTTTATTATATACAGTCCAATAATTAGTTGCTATTAATGGCACTTGTTACTCTAACACTTTATAGGTAAATGTAAATGTAATAAAATTCTCTTATGCTGACTAAATCTAATAATTTGGAGATCCTTACTACAGTATTAAATAAATAAGCTATACATCTTATGTGAACTTGAAAAGAACACCCATGGTTATAGCAGGACACACACAACCAAACCAATTCCTGTCCCCTCCAAAAAAACGCCCCTCATATAGGAATTCAAAAAGGTGCACACCAGGTGTGTTTGCACTTTATTCTCAAGTTAGAATTTTACTCTACTATTAGCTCCTAATATTAGAAGTATCTCTACAGTACACCTTTTTCTTCCATTTCTTTTAATTCCTACAACTTTGTGTTTTCCCCTCTCTGGATGTTCTGGCTGAACACCAAACTTAGCTGAGAACTCTCATGCTATACAAGGCAATCTGAAATCCTATTCACAAGTTCAACTGCTAAAAAACTGGCAACTGAGCTGGCAAATTAAGACTGCCCAGTAAGCCAGGCAAGCTAGCCTCTGGGATTCACGTCTGAGGTTCAAAGGAGTGCCTTAAGACAGAAAAGCACACCACAAGGCTGGAATATCAATATATACTTTAATGACGTTTAATTTTCACTGGAAGAGCCTAAAGGAGCAGCGGTGGTAGCAGGGGAAGGACTCAAGGAAGGCCTAGCTGCAGCAGCTGTAGCTCCTTTCCCCAGCCAGCCTCTCTCTCTTTACTCACCCTATTCCTCTGTACCCATGAGGCGACACCAAACCCACCCCACTAGCCCTCAGGATTCCCGAGCTACCCTTCCCCACTCCACCGAACTCAGCAACCTTCCCCTCAGCCCTCCCCACCTCAGCCAGCCTTCCCGCCTCACCAGCCCACTCCCCTCACCTCCCTGACCCGTTACACCCCCTACACCGCCACTCCCACACACTACACCAACGCCTACTCGCTTACCAACCCGCCCCCCACTTCCTGCCTCATGATTGGTTATCCACGACATGACTCCGCCTTCCGCCCATCACGATTGGTTCTTGTGCCCGAGAGGCGGAGGGAGGGGAGGTATCGTGCAGTGGGCGGGTCAGTGTCACGGGCGCTGCTATTGGCGGGAAGGGGACGGCCTGCAGGTCCGGCAGACGCGCCGCCGGAGAGCGAGGTGAAGGTGCTATTGTTGTTTGCATTGCTGAGAAGAGGAGCCGGCAGGTACCGGGGCCTCGCAGCTCGGGCCCAGTGGCAGCCATGAGCGGCGGCGTGTACGGGGGAGGTGAGTCTGGCGCCGCCTCACTTACCCGCCCTCCCCTCCCCCCGCGACCGTTGCGCGCGGTGCTGTCCCGTGAGGCGGCGCGTGCGAGCCTCTCCCGGGCGCTTCCCGCCGCCCCGCGGCTCCTTCAGGCCCCGGCACGGCGGCCCGCTTCTCCGCCACGGAGCCGGCGCCTTCCCGGTCCCTCCGTGAGCTAGGCGGGGGGTGGTAGCGTGCGTGAGGAGGAGGTGGCGGAGGCAGGCGGCCTTGTGTCTCTGCCGGCGTCGTTTCGCTGCGATGCTTCCTCCGGACACCGGCTAAGCCGTGGCCTTTGGCTGAATTAGTGCTTACTCGGGTGCCGAGTGGAGCGGGAAGGGCCCGCACTTTGGAAACGGGGACGTAGTTACTTCCCAGAGCAGTTCTGCAGACACTTCCGTGAGAATGAAAGCCCCGGTATTTTGTTTCAGGCTGTGGTTTTCTTCAGGACGTGCAGAGCAGCTCAGTGAGCAGCGGGGCCCACCAGGATGAGGGTGCTTCATGTTGTGACCGTCTTCACTTACAGACCTGGTGTTTTCAGGCCCACCTTTTTAATTCTGATCACCTCCGGGAGGTCTGGGCTCACCTGGCTTCCTCTTACTGTTATGCTAGCACTTTCTGAAAATGTTACTTTGTAATCTATTTAGAGGCAACTATGTTCTCCCTCTCCTGTTTAAATTCACCTTTTACTTATGCTAATAGAAGGTATTGCAATGTCTCAGTTAAAACTTATCTGCGGTCTTCTAATAGCTCTCAGGTAGTTGGAATTCTGTATAGAGAAGTTTTTCTTTGCCTGGAAAAAGCTGCCTTGACTTGCTCTTCTTCTTTTGCAAGCAAAACAGGCAGTGGGTAATGAAAAGTCAGGATTATAGCAGAGTATGATAACCATTCACAACCTCTCCATTAACAATCTTTTCAGATGAAGTTGGGGCTCTTGTATTTGACATTGGCTCATATACAGTGAGAGCAGGCTACGCGGGTGAAGATTGTCCAAAGGTGAGGATCTTGTGACTTAATGGAATTGCAACATGAATTTATGCCTTAAGTCTTGTTGTTTAGTTATGAGTTTTCAGAATATGTTGTGTTTTGTTCTGACTGTGTTGTATAAGGAAAGCTCTGAATTAATGAACAAAAACCCCACCCCAAACATTCATTTAATTCTCATATATTGCTTATTTTTTGCCTTACAGGTTGATTTTCCAACAGCCATTGGTGTGGTGCTAGAAAGGGACAATGGCGGTACTCTGATGGAGATAGATGGTGACAAAGGCAAACAAGGTGGCCCGACTTACTACATAGACACCAATGCCCTGAGAGTTCCAAGGGAAAATATGGAGGCAATTTCACCTTTAAAAAATGGAATGAGTATGGTGCTTTGTCATTTTGTATCTGTTTGTGAAATAGCATTGCTAGGCAGCAAGAAGTCATAGCTTTCATTTAAACAGGCTATGTATGACAGCAGAAGATACCTGACTTACAAATAGCATAAATGGATACATGACTTACAAATAGCATGAAGTATGATTGGTTTACAACTTTCAAATTTTCAACAGAATTCTTGAAGTGTTATAATGATGCTGATTACAGAGTAAGAAAATTCTGTAGGGCTGCAAAGAAGTCTGTGTTTGCTGAGGGTATCTTTCAGCTAAAGAGCTCTAGTCAAAAAAAGCTTTGGAAAACTTTTATGCATTTATGAAATGGAACAAAACTCAGAAGTAACTAATCCACTCACTTCAATGTTGTTACAGTTGAAGACTGGGATAGTTTCCAGGCAATTTTGGATCACACTTACAAGATGCATATTAAATCTGAAGCAAGTCTGCATCCTGTCCTTATGTCCGAAGCACCAGTGAGTAAAAGCAGCTTTGCGTTTTGATAAGCCTTGACTGTATCTTCTTGCTGATTCTATAAACATTAGTGTGTGACAAGTCTGGCACAGGCTTGTAGGTTACCAGTGCTAAAACTTCTCTACAAAAGTTGCAATTTTAAAATACTTTGCCAGGTTTGGGGAAGTAATCTGTTTAAGAAAATGTCTAGGGAAAAAAAAGAAGAGAAAAAGCAAAGGCCAAACCCAATTTAAAATAGTTTGCGTGAGTTGTGTTAGAAAGTGTTATTGTTTTTCACATATTGAAAAGAAGTAAAAATTAAATGTAATTGTACTTTACTGCCTAGAACAAAAGGAAAAAGATGTTTGGATGTCTAAGTATGTACTAAATAAACTTAATAAAATGCCATTGAAAATCTGTCACTTTATTCAGCCTTATGGCAAATACTACATGACAGAGAATAATGGAGAAGTTTTCATTTTTCTGTCTTCATTTCTGTAAACGGCCCTTTGAGTAAGTGAAGTGGATATAAACAAATTTGCGGAAAAATTTATGGACAAGGTTTCTGTTGTTTAATATGTGAGCATGTGAAGGACAGATCTTAATGTCAGGATACAGAGGATAGCCATACAAAATTTATGTCTTTCTTTAATAAAAAAATCTTATGAAAAGAAATTTTTTCTTCACTATTCCCTTGCATTGAATTGTGGTATGTGGCGTATGGATAAATTTGCAATGGCTATTTCATGTTTGATGCCTCATTGTGTGTCTGAATAGAGGATCCCATTGACAGTTTCCTTAGAGAACTAACCTTTAATGTATTGGCTTGGAAAAAGCTTCATGTTTTCAGTAATATGTAGAATATTTGGAGATATATATATATTCTGGCTCAATCTGTGGTACAGTAGAACTGTATAAAATACCTTGGAAACAGGAAAAACTGGATTTCTTTCAACAAGGCAAGTTACTTGTATCCTTCCCCTTGTGAAATAGGCATGATGCTTGTTTTATAGAATTCTTTGAGAGACTGAGACTTAGAAAGCTGTAGGAGTGTGAAGAAATCTGTTGTAACAGTGAAAATGTATATAATTTCTGTGTGATAGATAAGTAATGTAGTAGAATTGGAATAAAAAAGGTTCTGAAGAAGTAAATTGCTAGAAATCTGTCTCTATGAATTTTGGTATGATTTGGAAACTAATAATTCTGTCTACTAGTGAAATATGTTAGCATTCTTTTAGTGTACTCTAATTGTCCTCAAGATAAACATATCTTCCCTTTGATTGTTTATTTGTGATTTGGTATGGTTTTTTTTTTTTCTTCTAGTGGAATACTAGAGCAAAGCGTGAAAAACTGACTGAATTGATGTTTGAACACTACAACATCCCTGCTTTTTTCTTGTGTAAAACTGCTGTTCTAACAGCGTATCCTTTGGAATGTTTCACTGCTTCTTCCCCCTACCAAAGGAAATTACAGTAAACTTACTATAGGCAATTCCTAGTGAAACAGCATGTCTAACTTTTTTTCTTTCAAATTAATTTTTCCATAAACATCTAAGGAGGAAATAAACAAGTTCCATTTATGAACTTTAAAGCTGCTGAGCTCACTTTTGAAATGCTCCCAGTCTGACTATTTTGCTTGGAGGCAATGTCTTTTTATTTTTATTAGTTCTCTCTTTTATTTTTTTCCCATTGTATACCATGGGTAAGAGCATTACAGACCTAATATGGTGTTGTCCAGACTACTAAATACAGCAATTAGAGCTTGAATTTCCTATAGCCTTAAGATTAATATTTGTAATCATTTTAATCTAATAACATGTTTTCAGCTTCAGAGTTCAAATTAGTTGAATGTGCTTAGAGCTTGTTGCATAGTATTGATGTGAAGACTCACCTTTGTACACCCAGAGCTTGTCAGTTCACAGCTGGAAGTTAAATGACATTCATGCTGAGGTTGTGCACTTCGTAGGCAAATAATGCACACTGGAAAACAGTAAATCCTTTTGTGGAGCCAAGGAATTACACCTTAGGGTCCTGGTTATGCTGTAGTTATAGACAACTTTTTCCTGAAGTGAAAATGACAATATTTTCCATAATCATTTTGGCTAGTTTTGCTAATGGGAGATCCACAGGTCTCATTTTGGATAGTGGAGCAACACACACCACTGCTATTCCAGTGCATGATGGATATGTACTTCAGCAAGGTAAAAAAAAATTTATGGCTAACAGCATTGTAGTGCCAAGGTTGAATTGGCTTGCTTTCTGCTTTTACTTTTTCGTTACTGTTTTTAAACCTGTGCAACCCATAAAATATGTGTGTGTGTGGGGAACCCCAAACCAATCTAATGGCGTTCACTGACAAATGGTTTGTTAGGAGAATTTATTCATGATTTTGGTGCTTTCAAGGGTTTCTTTGGTTCTCTTTTTGTCTTTGAGGTATTGTGAAGTCACCACTTGCAGGAGACTTTATAACTATGCAATGCAGAGAATTGTTTCAGGAAATGAACATAGAGATAATTCCTCCATATATGATTGCTTCAAAGGTGGGAAAGTAATTTATTAATAAGCTTTTTCATGAGGAGAGGTTTAAATGATTAACTGATGATCATGGTTTTTACAATCTCAGGAGGCAGTTCGTGAGGGGTCACCTGCAAATTGGAAGAGAAAAGAGAAGTTACCCCAGGTCACTAGGTCTTGGCACAACTACATGTGTAATGTAAGTAGGCCATTTCTCCCACTCTCAGACTCCCCTAGCTGACCCATAAGGTTTTGTTTGCAAGTATATCATGTTTTCCTCTTGAAGACCTAAATTCTTTAAAAAGTCAGTATTTATATCAAATTGAAGGCTAAAATTCTTTTAATCATATTCTTCTTAACTCCATAGTGTGTCATTCAGGACTTCCAGGCTTCCGTCCTCCAAGTATCAGATTCAACCTATGATGAACAGTATGTCACTCGTTTCCTTCTTGCAAAATTAATTGTCAGTTGTGCATGGGGTGCTTAGCTTGTTCGTTGCTGTTGGCTGGTTTTGTCACAGAGGTATTTTTTGGATATAAGATGTTTGTTTCTGAAAGTAGAAATACAGTGTACATACAGGTGATAGCTCTTCTTTTGTATTCCAAGATGCATGACTTCACAATAAACACTGGAATTGTAAGTCATATAAATCACAATATTGCATTTAAATCTTAGTTTATAATGCTAATTGGATAACTTAACATCCTGTTTATAAAGCATTTTAATGTGTTACTTTCTGGCTGACGCTCCAGGGTAGCAGCGCAGATGCCGACAGTTCATTATGAGTTCCCTAATGGCTATAACTGTGACTTTGGTGCTGAGCGTCTAAAAATCCCTGAGGGATTGTTTGACCCTTCTAACGTAAAGGTAAACCAACTATGCTGTGTAGGAATTGGAAGGCTGCAAATTGGTAGATTTACACATGGTTTCCTTTTGTATAATGCTCTTAATTTCATTATTTGTATGCATGTATTTATAGTGTGCGGTTCTGCAGGAAGAATTTGCCTGTGTTTTATTAAGGTTGGAAAAGTGAGGGATAAAATGTCATTCAAACCTGGTGATGATGAGCTGAATGGGGGAATAGGGTTGTTTGGGTGCTTTCCTTTTTTTTTTTTTTTTTTTT
>NDXB01006612.1:28646-63303 GCA_002631895.1 Agapornis roseicollis | reverse complement strand
GGTGAGGTTTTTTTTTGTGTTTTTTTTTTTTTTTTTTTTTTTTTTTTTTGGCCTTCCCCAGAACTGGCTGTCTACTAATACTTGCAAATTGAACTCATTTGGGGCTTTTATATGTCTTGTTCTTTTGAAGTGATAATGTATAGATTACTAATTTTAATTCTAGGGTTTATCTGGTAACACGATGTTGGGCGTGAGCCATGTTGTCACAACAAGCGTTGGAATGTGTGATATAGATATCAGGCCGGTAAGTATTAGTCAGACATGTATTGTTATAAGGCATAGATAGTTTTGTGCTGATAGAACACTATTGATGAAGAAATGTGGATTTCCTAGGATAATGATAAACACATAATTCTCCAAATATTATTTACACATTTGTATATAGTAATATGTACAATTACTGTTTTGTCTTACAGAATGCTAAATCAGAATTTATTTACTTAGTGTTTCTACCAGTATTTAAGTAGCTACTACCCAGATCTTGTGGCTGGCACCGCATAGGGTGCGTGGGATTTGCTTCAGACGAGCATTTGGTGTTCATAATTTTGAGTGCCATTCTTGGACTTCTGGGCATGGCAGTTACACTTTCTAAATGTAACCAGTCTTATGGAACTTTCTGTAGAGAGTAGAAGGAAGAGATTTTAAAGGAAAACTTTATTTTTAAAACTAACTTTCTCAATTTGAAAATATTCAAGTTTGGTACAGACTGCATGGGGTTTTTTCAAAAACTTTTCCTCTTAACTGGCGTGGCAGGCAGGCTTAGCAGGCAAGGACATGGTTTGTGTTCACCAGCTGCAGTGTTAGTGAGACTGAAAAGTGTTGCAATGCTGTGGGGCTTTCCTTTGTGGTTGGAACATCGAGCTGTAAGAAAACAATCCGGATACAGGAGGTATCTGCAGGTGTAGGGTTTCCTGTACTAGAAAATATTCTGTGAAGTCATTAGGAATTGTTAATCATGTGGCTTCTGTCTTCCTTGTATAGTTCAATATTAAGATGTCTTGAAACATTTTAAGTGATTAAAAAGTAATTGGACTGGGAGAGGTAGTATTGTTGCCAAGTGTGTCACACAACTGATGTATTATTGCTGTTGATATACTTATGTGCCATTCCTTTATTCTGTGAAAGTGTTTTTTCAGTATGATATCAGAGTTAACATTGTAGGTTGATTATTCTCTTTTTAGGGCCTCTACGGCAGCGTGATTGTAGCAGGAGGAAACACTCTAATACAGAGTTTCACAGACAGATTGAACAGAGAGCTGTCCCAGAAAACTCCACCGGTAAAACAGCTCTTTATATTACTACATTGAGTTACTTATTATTTTGGGGTTTTGCCACATAAATAGACAACCATGTGTTGTAATTCTGACTTTGTTAGGATCCCAACAGCTGAAGAAATTTCTCTGGGGTAAGAAATCTCCCCCTTCTCTAAAGAAAAGAAAGAAGTCTAGAAAAAGTCTCGTGTGACTTGAATTTCAGCAGATAACAGCTTTCTGAATATTTTACTTCTCTATTCCTGCTTTCAGATTGTGATTTTAAGTTCTGTAATTGTCCCTAAGCAACAGTTGCTTCTTCCCCTGGTGGCCTGTCTTCTGAAGTGTTGCTGACTGACTTGAGGCACATTCAGTCATTCTGCCTGAGTTCTTGTCACTCTCTTGTCGATCACAGGGATTTTACAGAGAACTTGACCTACTCATAGTTAAAACCTTGTGATTTAACATACTTGTTTTGTTTTTTAATCACTGGGTGTAAAAGAAAATACTAATACCTTACATGAGTGTTCTTGAGAGCACATATAGTGTATGAAATTTCTTGAGTATTCAGAAAATATTCTACTCACAGTAACTCTTAAATCATAAATGTTATGAAAAACAGGGAGGTAGTTACCTCCTGCTGCTGCTTATAATAGCTGAAGAGGAACCCATTGAAATACGAAGATTTTATTACAGTAAGGCATTTTGAAAGCAAAAGGAATGAATGGGTCCAAAAAGGACCAGCTGAACTGCAGCAATGTTAGACATTTTAGTTCCAGTGCACATTTTAGTTAGTCCAGTGTTAGAGATGATGATATATGCTGTATTATTGCTCTCTGCCTGGTCTGTTTCTAGCCTTAAGTATTTGTTGCTGCTTCCTGTTGGGAGGCAAGATAAAAGCTACACATGTTCTGTTCCACTGTCTAAGTGGAACATTAAATCTAAGTACAGGGCAGATGAGCATTATTGCAAGCTTAACAAAAATGACCTTTCACTTGCATGTTGGTATATACACTAAGGTCTTTGTGCTTGCCTTCGTTTGTCCGTAAAGGTCACTAGCTTACTATTTGTCTGATTTGCTCTTTCATTTACCTCCTCTATTCAGAGCATGCGTCTGAAGTTGATAGCAAACAACACAACAGTGGAGCGAAGGTTCAGTTCATGGATTGGTGGTTCGATTTTGGCTTCTTTGGTTAGTAAATCTGTGTTACTGTGTTGCTTGTCCAAAACCCTAATTCTGCGTAAGCGTGCATTGCAGAGTTTGTGCTAACATAGCAGTCATAATCTTGTCTGTCCTTGTAATAAGGTGAAGAGAATCAATTTAAAGAACAGACAACATGAGCATTCCCAATCAAAAAATAACTCACTGCATTCTCCCCTTTTTAATGGCAAGGCACAGGCTTGAAATATGATAGGTAAAATGTCATATACATAGTACATCTTGAAAGTAGCAAACTTGTAGAATGAAGCTCAGGAATATAATGCAGAAACAAGTTACTGAGTACCAAAGTGGTTTGTGGGGATTTAACATAGCAGTGAAAAGGAGACTGAAATTGACATTTGGTACTGCAACTTCCTGCCTTTTGTTTAATTTCTAGCAATATAAATCTCCAAGGAAATGATAAGCAGGTCAAGTCCTCTTAGCTTGTTTAATGTTAAGACTTGCTTGGTTTTCCTCCTAGCAAAAGTTAATATGTTTCACTTTCATTTGTTTTGTTTTTTATTTATGAGTTGTTTTGTTTTTCTTGTAGGGTACTTTTCAACAGATGTGGATTTCTAAACAAGAATATGAAGAAGGAGGGAAACAATGTGTAGAAAGAAAATGTCCTTAAACCTCTTACTGTGAAAACTGCTGCCTGCTCAGTGCTCCTTCTGTTTTATAGCTTTAGCATACTCAGGAATGGGATGGACTTTTTTTGTAGAAAGTTTATATTGGATTTTTTGCATAATTCAAGTTGCATTTTAACAAACCTTAGAAATTTTGAGACCTAATTGGTACTATCATAGAAAAAGGATGTTTACATCCCTTGTAAAGCAATAATTTACGTAACAAGCATTTTATAATTTTGTATAAATGTCTATTTTCTCTAGTATCTTTTCCTGGGAACAGCTTTACAGGTTAGCTGGTAGAGGCATAACCTTGCAAATACCTGTGCAAATCTATTAAAAATCTCTTGTGTACTTCCACATACTGGTCTTCCTTGCTGGTACTTTGGCCTTAAATTGCTCTTACTCCTCTCTTCAGAAATTTAATTTGGTCTTTTATATTTGAGCTACTTTGTGCATACTTGAAAATTACTCGTCTGCTTTTAGAAAGGGAGTTTGTTTAGTACTGTATTACAGGTGACTTGGTTCAGTGTGAGCTTGTGAAAGTGTTACATTCCATGTAGTGAATGTTACATTAAGCACTGATTTGCTAATTTTCTATTATGGAGCATTTTCATTTCAGTAAACAATTGGTGCTCTCCACCTGGTTCCTAAGAATGTATATAATGTCTTTGTGATGTGGGCGAGAAGCAAAACTTGGTTTAGCCAGGGAAGTTAAAGAATTGTCTCTGCAAGACTAGAATAGTCTTAGAAGACCTCAGGATGTGGCTTGAAATTTTTACAGGAAGCTGTAACTCAAAGGGGCTGTTTGTTACTTGTCTATTGTTGGTATAGCTCTGCAACTGACTCACACTAGGGTCAGTAAGTGCCTCTTTTGGAGGGAGAGTGTGAACTCAGGGTCAGCAAGTAACATGATTTTTAATTTTTTGGAGGGCAGAAACTGACTGTCAAGATGCAGATCTATGTTGCTGTTAAGTCTGCTTTAATTTACAACGGTGTGATGTTCTGTACTGGGACACAGTGAAGGTTTGCTCCTTATCTTCAAAGTTGTGGAAAGCCAAATACCATTAACTGCAACATTTTTCTATCCTAAAACCCTTGTGGGTAAATAATGGTGAGGCCTCCAGTTGATAAGTTTCACATTACCTTCAGACAATGAAGTAATTTATCAAAACAGCCTGCTTTTGTCTTATCATGATAACCATTAGTTGCTTAAGATGAAGTTGCTTGCTCCAGATTTTCTAAGCTATTGATAAACCATATTTCTCTCACAAAATGAGGCAAACTTAAGTCAGCTACAGTAGGTGATATGTCACCAGATAGTGTTGTCAGACTGGAAGACAAGACAGTCTGGTTTGCATGGAAGTAGAATGTGGAATGTCTGTTGAACTTGTATCCCAGCACACTGCATAAGATTGACTGGACAGCTCATAGCTAGAGGTGAAGATACAAAGTAGGCTTTTTTTGTTTCTCTTCAGGAATTGGCTATGCATTTGAAACTTTCCTTCTGTGGCATGTGCTTAGAAGATTGATTATCTTCTTGACAGAATTGCAATGCCATGGTAGTATCTATGAATGTCCTATCACTATACTGGAGAGCAAAACACATTGTGGTTTTCTCACTACTGTAGAGAGTTTCTGTTTAAATGGGTATTTTCTGTGACACAGAGGAGTAACTGTTGATGATGCAGACAGACTTGTCTATCTGCTACAGTTTTGGCTTCCTTGGAGTTTACGGTGTTTCATCTGGTTGGATGGTACAGCGCATTTGTTCCCTAAAAGACTTCATTCAAAAAGTCTACATCACCTCAGCAGAAGGTTAAAAGCTTTCCTGAGTAGGTGTTCACCATCAACTGAGAGTGGCACCAGTACCTTTCTACTTCAGTTTTACAAGTATTACTATCTTCCTCCAACTATTCTGCACACTAAAAAACCCTCAAAAAACCAAAAAACAACCAACCCAAAACATCACACTAATGTTTGAATTTGTCATAGCTATGTAGATAGAAAGACTGCACAGGTAAAAGTTCACATACTAAATACATCAGACTTTCTAATGAGCCAGGCTTAAAGCAGGGAAAATGTTTCTCTAGCAGACCAAAAGCATGGTTTCCTATGCTTTTATACAGAAAGAATGTGTAACTTAAGTGAAGTATCTGTAACTCAGATGGTCAAGGAACAAAGCTTTATATGCGAGTTTCTCCTTTTAAAGTGTGTTTGTTAAACTAAACCAGGTAACCATCTCTACACTTCATCCTTTTCATCTGCCAGTCACTTAATGCTCTTTGCCCTTAGTGATGCCTGTCTCACTATTATAAAAGTAACTTAAGTAATTTTTCAAGTGTTTCTGGAAACAGCTGTTAGGATTAGAGGTATGCACTGAAGCTACTTTTAATTCCCAATCACAAATTTAATTTAGGTAAAATGTGGGAAAAAAAAACACCCAACACAAAAAGGAGACTTGGGAATGCTCAGTCGAGTTGTTCACTGGTTTCAGAATTGTTTCATGTTCCAGTCACAAAGATACTTGACCGATTGCTTGCCACACATCCAGTATGTTACTGGCTTTGAGATTTTACAGCAAGGTGAGGGAACTTCCTTTCCAAGAGCTTCTGCTTCGTTTTCTCTAAGCTGTGCCTTCTTTCCCTTGTGCGTAAAGATTGTTCAAGTCTGAGCCTGAAATAAAGAAGTCAGTGTGGTTAATTTCTAGATTGCTTCTAAGAGCCTTCATGAGCTCAGTATTCATTTACTTTCAATAAGCTAAAATGCCTTCAACACAAATTATTTTTTTCTTCTGCTTTTGAATTCAACAAAAATGCAACCTTAGGTAGCCCGCATGTAAAGTTACTTTTACACTGCAACTTCACAGGTAACCAAGCCTCTTAATGATTAAGATGGGAACTATGAAAAACACAGCAAGCTGTTACTTTAAAAGCCTTATTTTCCATCTACCAACTGTAAAATAGGAAAACTATTTTTTTTCTTTGTAAAGTGGAATAGAGAGGACTGAGGAATGGATCAGAAAATTATTTTAAATGTCAAAACCATCTTTTTACCTGATGAAGCGTTCCACATGAGGTAAGTAATAAAATTTCCTCTTTTTGTATTTTTTGTTCAAGTACCATGGTATTGGCCATTCCTTGTAAGAGTACCTGTTAAAAACAGATAAAATTGGTTATAGAATGTATACTTACTGTCTTCATTCTTGCATTCTACCAGGTACACCTGGTCACAGCACAGTGACAAAGGGGTCTGACTGGTAAATCACGGAATTTGTGTGTGGGTGTTTACTTTAAGCGCTATTGTTGGCCTGGTTTATAACTACAGTTCATATCTAACTCAGTGTCTCTCAGTGTAGAAAGCAGTGTTGCTTTAAAAATTGGAAGTTTGAAGGGAGGGCCCAGTATAGACTGTGATTCTTTACACTTATATTTTAAAGTTACTCCTTCATAAGAAAACTTTCAAAAGCTGATGTGAACAAACTGTGTGTGAAGAATTTTGTTTCTACTATAATTTTCTTTTAAAATACCAGTGTTGGAACATCATGTCAAGTTGATATCTGCCTGAATGTCTTTCCCTTTAAATACAGACTCTATTATGTCTGTTTGGGTTTTTTTCTGTGTATGGGCTGCACCGATGGCTTCTGCAGACTTACCTGTGTACTCCTATGCATCAAGATTGTGTCAGACCTACTGCTGTATACTGCAGAGTTTCTGCATGTGCTTAAAAAAACCTCTGTGGTGTCTGCCCCTTTCCCCTGCTTTAACTGGGACTGGACTTTCAAATAAATGGATAAATTCTTTGTGGACATTTTTTTGAAGCAGAAAGGTATCTTAGAATGGTTTGGGTTGGAAGGGACCTTAAAGACCATCCAGTTCCCCCCTCCTGCCATGGGCAGTGACACCTTCCACTAGACCAGATTGTACAAAGTCCTGTCTATCGTGGCCTTGAACACTTCCAGGGATGGGGCAGCCACAGCTTCTATGGACAGTCTGTACCACTGCCTCACCACTCTCACAGTGAAGAATTTCTTCCTAATCCATTTCTAAATCTACCTTCTTTCAATTCAAAGTTATTCCTAGCCACGGCACCAGACTACGGTCAAGCACAACAGGGTCTTTCCCCACTGATTTCCACCAAGCCCCACTTCTCTTGGCTGTGGCTTCACGGGCTAGTAGGTAGGGACAGTAGTAATCTTGTTTATCCATTCCTGCATCTTACTAATCAGATGATGAGGTACTTGGCTACCCTAAGAGAGTCACAGATACAGAAAAAAGCGTCATCCCTAGAGATCTGAATCTAGTCATTGCTGCATTTAGTACTATGCTGATTTGTATTTTATGGGTAAACAAACACAACCTTCTGTTTGTTATCTGCACTGTTACTGCCAAGCTTAATACTGTAATTAGTGCATCAAATGCCAATATGATGAGGGTAAAATACTGGTGGATGAAATAGCAGGTCCTGCCAGAGCCTTTAGTGTCATCATCTGAAGTTACAGATTACTGAAAGCATCTGAACAGTAAATAATTCTTAGAAGCTTCTAAGTTAATTATCTGCCAGGAGAAGCAGGGAATTCCAAGGGACATTTAGGTGGTCTCATGCAACACTTTGAGTAGTTGTCTCCCAGTATGTTGATTTTGCATTAGAACCAGGGAAGTCCAAATGATTCAACTTGACCAGTACTCCCTAGTTCATCTGTGTGTTGCAGAATAGCTATAGTGCAGAAATCATACCAGTTGCATAGAACTGATTTTATCAGAATTAATGATAAAGCTTGCTACTGAATTGTTTAGCAACAATTATAACCACATAAAAAAAACCCAAAGAAACAACAAAAATCAAACAGGATATGAACACTGACCAGAAAATATTTCTTTCTATACACTGCATGCATGCTTTCCTGATTAGAAAAGGATTTCATGTAAAGAGACTTTTCACAAGCAAAATCACATAAGAATTAGAAGAAAAGGCTCTCTTTCTCATACCAGTAAGTGCGTCCTAGGAAGTCATGTCTCCACTCGCCAGGTACTGGCTTTTCATGGCCAGTTTGTAGAAGCCTCAAAGCAATTTCTCTTTCTCTGACAACCAAATCTATATTTTTCATAGACTGTTCTACCTGAGAACAGGAAACAGTTTCAGGATGGGCCAACAAAACAGAATACCGACAATTTAAAAGATCTCAAAGATATAAGACAAAGCCTAAAGAAAAAGCAAAGGTTGAACACTCTGGGAGTTCTGTCATCAGTAATCTCACACTTGTGGAGTGAGTGAAACAGCTGAATTGGTCCTGTGTTAGAATAGTAAAGAACCAGTGCTTTAATAACTTAACTTACAAGCAGAAGAGATAACTGATGGTCTATTTCATTAAAGAATAAATGGGTAATACACAAAGCCAGATCTAATGCTGTTGCCAGAAGTATAGAAAGCTCTGAGGCAGGGGCAGGGAGGAAGTAGAAGCAGCAGCAGATATTTGATGTATTTCTGTTAGATGGTTTGTACTGGCTGTTTGTTAATCTAGTTTTAACTTTGGAGCTGGGTCACAGCCTCAATAACGCCTACTGGCTGATTAGAAAGCTGCCTCGACTAAATCATGCCACTTGCATTGAAGAGTTTTAGTCAGATCTGTCCCATAATATAAACGCATTACATATGGCAACATGTTAAATGCATGGGAAGCTGCTAGAGTGAATTCTAATAAGCAGATTGCTGTATTTTGTCTCACTGCAATCATAGTATTTAACTGGTGCTTGATTTCTAGTTTTCTTGGGCTACAGGCAGTTAGTAAGATTTGATTTTTAAAGCTTTAGGGCCACTTAGTTAAGTTCCCTCCCAAAACAAGTGATTTGTAATTGCTGAATAGGGATGTGTAAAGGTGGGTCTAAGTCAAAAATGCCGTTCTGAATGGGAATCACAAAATACAGTTAAGAAACTGTGTTACAATACATTAGATACATACATTACAATACACTGAGATCCAGTCTTATACTGGGTCTTCCCTAATTTACGAGTACAGTGATTAAATGACAAGAGGAGGAGACCAAATCATTCCACGTCTGACACAAAACAGAAATCATAATGCAATTACAGATATATGTAATGGCAAATAACAGCTGAATTATTAAACATACAAAGAAATTCAAATTAACAATGTAAAGGCTTTTCCCAAATAAATTTGGATGCATAGGGGGATATCTGAGAATATCTCTCATGTCAAACAGCTGGATTAGTTAACTGGCCAGTGAAGGTGTAGATTTCCATCTGCAAGACATAAGCATAGAGATGGCAGTGGATTTACAAGTAAATGATGATTCCAAAGGTAAAGATACTGAGGAAAGAATTCAGCAAATTAGCAGCAGAACTGCAATAATGCAAGAGAAGGAGGGAATGTGAGGACAGCCGAGAACTAAAGAGCACAAGTTTGGAGAAGACAATGTCAGAGGCAAGAAGCTGGCAACAGTGGAGGGTAAGGAGAGAGAACATAATGAAGTTTTAGCACAAAGAAAGCAAAATATTTCTTAATGTTATATAACAGGTAGAGAAACCTTTCCCACCGTGTGGACTGAGCAGTGTTTATGGACATACTAAAACCAGGAAAATAATCTATATTTATAAAAAAAGAAAAAAAAAGTCATTAAATTTAAAAACACTTCATCTTTCACTCAGCTATTTTAGAGTTATACTTTCAGCTAGTATGGAAAAGTTACCTTTTCTAATCGTTCTGGACTTGGCATAGGCTTGAGTTGTCGTTTTGATTCTAGCTCTAAAGTTAAAAGCATGTTTTTTTCCTTCAGTAGGACATACCTAGATCAGAAAGCATAGTACTTCAGAAATAATTTCTGGATCTATTAGCAATTATTCAGTCACTAACCTGCTGGACAGAGCAGAGTTATTCAACTTCTGATCTCATATCCTATGCCTTCTAGCTCCATATGAAGAGGCAAAGGTACTAACTGCAGAAAGCCCAGCAGAGGTGGGGAAGGCTGACACACAGAATCATAGAACAGCTTGGCTTGGAAGGGACCTTAAAGCTCATCCAGTTCCAACCTGCCTGCCACGTGCAGAGACATCTTCCACTAGACCAAGTTGCTCAAAGCCCCATCGAACCTAGCCTTGAACACTGCCAGGGATGGGGCAGCCACAGCTTCTCTGGGGAACCTGTACAGGGCTTCACAACCTTCTCTGTAAAGGGTTTCTTCCTATTATCTAATCTAAATCTTCCCTCTTTCAGTTTTAAGCCATTCCCCCTTGTTCTAGCCTATGTGCCCTTGTAAAAGCCTCTCTCCAGCTACCCTTTAGGTAGATACTGGAAGGCTGCTCTAAGGTCTTCTTTGAGCATTCTCTTCCCCAGGCTGAGGAATAAAGGTTTACTTAACCTGGAATAAAGAAGGCTAAGAAGGGAAGAGGTTAATACTAAGTAGTCTTCCACTGCCTGGACAGAGCCAGACTCTTACAGGTACAGAGCAAGAAGAATATATAACAAGACAAAAACCATTCACAGTAATAATTAAATACTATCTTAGCCCTGGCACAGGTTGCCTTAAGTGGTAATGCAAATCTCTAGCCTCAAAGACTTTGGTACCAGGATAGATTCAGAGCTGAGGAACCTGATCTAATGTAATGGTCAGCCTCCCCCAGAGGTCACTTGCACCCAAGTGTCCTGCAGTTCAAACAACCTCCAAAGGGTCCAGACACATCCTCTTCATACCAAACCTGATCCCTTTGCATGGGGCACAGCTATCACACAGCCACCTGCTGTATAGCTTGTGCATGCTGAGCAGTACCTAAACTTGGGCTGTTCCAAGCATGCGGAGCGATACGGCAGGCTGCTGCATTAGCTAAATGTACTGACTAGGAAGTTCACTAGCCACATTTTAATAAAACATCCAGAGTTGCTCTGAGACAAGAGCAGCTATTTCACTAAAACATGCTTACCAAAGCTTGTGTAAGTCCTCACTACTCTTGGCCCTCAGTTGCTTTATATTCCATGCATCCCCTGTGAAAAGGGAAGCAGAAAAAATCGTCAATAGAACAAAGTGCTTGTATTCCAACAGGAAAAAAAGAGAAATGCTTCCATTAGCAAGCTCGGAAGTGTTACAGAACGAGGGCCACTTTTTAAAAACAAGAGGTACCATTTGAAAGCTGTCCTTGTGGATACTCAGCTTTGCCTTGCGCATACAAACACCTTAAAAGGCAATTACATGTACTTACATTTGTGTCTGTAAGAGGCTGGGAACAGGGAAAGATGACAAATGAATCTTTACATTGAAATATTTTTCTTCCACAGTACCGTATATTTTATCAAAGAACATTTCTTCTGTGATACACTCTCAATTAAAGAGAAAGCATAATAGCTATTTGCTTTCATAAACACAGCAAAATAAAATTAAGAGGTATAAAGACACAAAAGTACTGTGCACATATACACGTTAAAAATGTTTTGTGTACCTATGAATGCTTCCTATAATGCAAAGGATGTCAGATTTCAGCTGAGCACAGGTGACTCAAAGATCTCTATTATAAATGATAAATGTAAAACTCACCGGACTTTACACTTTTTTCTCCCCAGTTTACTGGATCATCAAAAAACTCCTCCAGACCTTTCCGAGACAAAGTAGTGTGCAGAAACTTCAACTGATGGAGAACCTCCACTTTTGCTTGGCTCTTGTGGAAGAGGTTGGGTGTCAACCTGCATAAAAATTACAAGAAAAACCCATATATAATAAGAAAAATAATAATAATCTAAATGCAAATGTTGTTCTACAGAGAGATGAATGCCACACTCCAGGGAGGAAAGGTATAGTTCCAGTTCTTCATAAAACTGTCATCTCAGTAGTGTTTTCTCCCCCCCCCCGTCTCATCTAATTATCACGTATGTATACTCAGAAATAAATACGTTTGAAATCTGAAAGAAAGGGTAAGTTCGAGCTACGCAGTGTAAGAACACATCCTCCGACGCTGACTTCAGCTAAACAGCAAAAGCAGTAAACACACGGTATAAGCACAAGGAACACCCACGCCGCAGTGAGGCATGACAACAAAAGAGTAACACGCAAGGAGCAGCGCTTCACTCTCACACAACGCCTCACAGCAGAAGCCACTCGCAACGCTCGGCCGTGGTTTCAGAGGCCAGGACCCCAGGACAGCCCGCCTCCCACCAAGGACAGCTCTGCTTCCTCCCGGCGACATGCCCGCGCCCGCCCTCGCCAGCTCCGGAGGCCTGTGCCGCGCCGTGCCATGCCCACCCAGGGATGCCAGCAGCCATCAAGCTCGGCCGCACTCCTGACAGCCGCAACGAGCCCAGGAGGCTCCGGCACAGTGCTGACATCCCCCCGGCTGCCGCCATGACCCGCTCCGCCCCGCTCCTCCCACAATGCCTGGCGCCGCAGACGGTGGCCCGCAAGGGCACCGGAAGGGGAGAGAAGACTTTGCCATTTTCCAAGATGGCGGCTGCTTAGCTTCGTCCCGCAGCGGAAAACAGCGCCGCTGGCCCCGCCCTTTATCTGCTCCCGCTATGGCGGCCATGAGCCTGGTTCTCCGGGCAGCGGCAGCCTGGGGTACCCGGCGGGCGGTGAGCGGCGCAGCGGGTGGCGCTCACCTGCCCTGGCTCGGCGGAGCCTCCCGCCTCCCTGGCACTGTCGGTAGGGCCTCGGCGGCGGGAATGGGGAGCGCGGGTGTGCCAGGGGCGAGGTGACCTTGGGGAGCGTGGGAAAGCTGCTCTCCTGAGGATGGGGGGCCGCCCCTCCTGCCTTTCCCCACTGCACTGGCGATGGGGCAGGAGAGGGTTGCTGTGCGGTACGGTTACTGGTGTTTCCGCTCTTGTCTGTGCAGGTGTAAACGCGTTCGACGTGAAGAAAATCCCTTGAGAGGGTGCAATGTGTGTCATCATTCCCCTCAGAAATTGCATTTCGGGGATAGAACTTGGATCAAAATTGGGGGGAGGCCAAACTTACCCATCCGTGAATTTACTTGGCCCCACATGATGACATTTGGTGATTTTTTTGATTGGGACTTGCAGGTAGAAATAAACCTATGTTGGAAGTTAGAAGAAAAATAGGTTCATCCTAGCAAAAATAAGAAATAGACAGACCTGTAGGTACATTGATATCCTCCATAAAACCAGCACATAACTGTTCAGATGATGTTGTATACTCTTTGTTTTCCACATGTGTTGTTGACCTTGTCCTGGCACAGTCACCAAAGGGAGAAAAACACATAAAACTTTGGTTCAATTTTCAGCTCCTGTACGACATAGCAGCAGCCATGGGAAAAGAATGTTTATTATCAAGGCAACCAAATTTTATGATACTCGATTTCTGAACTTGTTGGTGAGTTAAAACCAAATTCACTGTATTCTCTATAACACATCCTTTGCAAATGGTGTAAAAATGCCAAAGATACAATTTTCTCTATTGTTTACATGACAGCATCTAAAATGTGGCCGGCACTACTGACATAAGAATTTCCAGTCCTCCTTCTAAAGACTTTTTTGTCACGTGTTGTAAAATCAGGGCCAGATGAAGTAAAAAGAATGGCTGAATGGCAAAGACTGTGATAGGTACTTAAAGCTGTAGTAGCATTCTTAAATTATGTGCATATCTTGTGTGTACATAACTTGCAAATGCTTTGTATTATAGATTCCTTTTAATAATGTATTAGGTTACACTTCTGCAGGGTTTGGCTTCAGTTACCCAAATTCCTAGCACCAGAGATGAGACTTTGGAAGCCTGACCTGAATTTGACCCCTAAAATGCTATAGGTTTTGGGTAAAGTGTGTTATGAGTGGTAAGAACCAACTTGATATAACCCCCTTTGTGCAATCAGGCTTCCTTTATCTGTCTTCCACAGTTACCAAAGCCAGCAGTGGTTGTATTTATGATGGATTATATTACATTGGTGTTAGTGCCTTGGTGTGATTAAATGCTGAAGCTGGTCACCACAGATGCTGAGACAGCATTCAGGGAAAGCATTACTGCCTGCTTCTGTAGAGACTGAGAGATGGGAAGCTGAACTTAATAAGCTTCTGGACTGACATAGCATTACCATTTCTGTGTTCTAATTAAGCTGTTTTAAGCAGCAATATGTCTTTACGTACAGCGTCCTTATCTAACATATGAATGCAGTTCTATTGGCTCTTATATCATTTTCAGACTAACCTCATTTAAATGTTGTCAGGCTTCTGCGTTTCCCATACAGTTTCGTTTTTCTTTTATCCCCTGTACAGCGATTCTATGTATTTCTGACGGGAATACCAGTGGCAATATTTATAACATACGTCAACATCTTCATTGGTGAGTGCTCTGTCGTGACTAAGCTATGTACACTGTCAAAAATTATCAAATGGAAACTAAGCATGCTAGATAGAAACAAGTGAACTCTTTAAGGTTTGCTCTTTGAGAGACCATGAAATAGGCCCAACAGATATGGTAATCCTGTAAGTACATGGAATATGTTCCCAGTGTTTTTATTTTTCTGTAGTTGTTGCTTTTTTAAACGAAGATTAACACATTTTTAAAAACAGGAGAATTCCATCTTTTGACAGTCTTTCAAACATCAGTGAGGTTTAGAGAACAGTTCTGTATTCAAATGAGGAGTCTATATTACCTTGTTTGGCTTACTTTAAAAAGGCTGCATACACTGCAGCTGTCGCTTTTATCTAGCAATAAAATTCTTCTTGGCAATCCTTGTTTTAAATCTACTACTGTAATAATATGGAATTGATTTAATAAAGAAATCAGGAAAAATCCATGCTTTCAGCTCATATACGTTAAAGGGCATTTGATCATAGTTATTTCTTAAGTGTAGCAGCTAATTTCACACTTTGTTGTGTGTCTTAATATATGAGCTAGATACACGCAGTGTGAAGTGTCAGGAAATATTTCTGAATAGAGCTCAGACTGAAGAATTAAGTATCCTCCATGTATAATAATGATCTTTTCCCAATATGCAAAGCAGAATATAAAGTACATAAAAGAAAAATACTTGAATTAAATGTTCCTTCCGTTTCCTTGTCAGGTGAAGCTGAACTTGCAGAGATTCCTGAAGGTTATATTCCAGAGTACTGGGAATACTACAAAGTGAGTGCAGCATGTAAAAGGGTGGCATGTTTATCAACAACCTTCCTCTTGATGACACTTTTGGGAATAAAATGTGTGGAATATGATAATGAGGATGGCCTTTGGGTATTGGTGTAACAGAACTCAAATTCTGCAATTATGATTTTGGTAAACTTGCTTTTTTCAGCTTTATGGAATATGCATGTTGCTGTAGGAGGTCTGTTTATTGACAAAAGTAGATATGAATGGTCTGTAACTATATGCAAGTAAACTTCTGAAGCTGTATATCAAGAATTCTTCTATAATATTCCTAAGTAATAAGAACAGTCTTCTGTTCTCTATTGCTTGCATGCAGTTTTTGTCTTTGTTTCTTGCTCTGGAACTATAACATCTTAAGATACTGGAGTTTAAAGTGCCATTACTTTCTTTTGTACTGTTTGCTACTGTCATTTCAAAGTCCAGCACTACACAGGCTTTTACATCTAGAACTGGAGATTTTTATATTCAGAAACTCTCAGTTATACTTTTTTAATTTTATTCTATTTTCTTAAAATTAGTTTGTGGCATCTTGCTGCAAGCACTTTTTTGGTAGGAAGTAAGTGAATTCAGTGAGTCTTTTATGATTGTTTCAACTCACTTAGACTTCTGTGCCTAGTAAAATGACCTGTATGTGGGAGCAAAACTTTAAAATGTCACTGAATATGGTAAGAGGTTTGGAGTCCATTTCTGTAGTTACGGTGGAAGTTTTTACTCCAACAGAAAGAAAATAAATCACGTCTTCCATTAGCCTTCAGTTTTGCTCCAGAATAGTCATCTGCAGGTTATCTTGGCATCAAAAATGTCAGAAGAAATATGGCATTTGAGAGTTCTGATCTTACAAATAGTTGAGTGTGTTTTTAACTTTACTATTAGGGTTTGAATGGCAGCACTCAATAGTGTTGATGACATGTTTTCAGGACCAGGAATATGCAAAACGGTTTAGTTATGATGACATTTCTACTTGAAAATTGCAGGAATAATCTCTGCTTTTGTATTTTCCAGCACCCTATAAGTCGCTGGATAGCTCGTTACCTCCTTGACCCCCCTGAAAAGAACTATGAAAAGGAGATGGCTGTACTTTACATTGAAGCGAAGAAAGCTCAAATGAGGTATGTTATATAGCTCAAGGGTTTAAAAAACTGATACATACTGTAGTTGGCCGTTTTGCTTAACTTACAAAGTCAAATGCTGATGTAACATGCTTACTTCTGTATCACTTGACACTGAGTGCTTGCTGCACTGGCTGGTGCAAAAGTGGAAGTTAGCGTATCTGTAGTCTCTGCCTTCTCAGTATTACCTGAACTGGAAGGATCCAAGGGCAGTCTTGTGAAACAACAGCGACTCTTCAGAACAGTTGGTGTTTATAAAGGTATAGCTCTGTCTTCCTGAGTCAGCAGATGGACAGCTCTTTTTGCCTCTGCTAATGCTCATCACTTAATTGGGTAACTAAATGACAGTTTACAGGATTGATACTGTTTGCTGCTGCTGTTGAAAATTTTGTGGCCAGGAATGACGTTGTACTGAGTTTGTGCTGTACTTACTCAGAGTAAACCATGGTGATGGAAAAAGGTCTGAGTTCTACGAACTGTTGCCACTTGAACCAAGACAGCATAACTCCTTCTACTATCACATTTACTTCTGATTTTCTCAGTTGAAAGCTGTATCAAAACTGTTTAGCACCCTCCTAGGCAAGAACCTGTGACAGAACTCCTGCAAGTATTTTTATTACTTTTGTAAGACTTGCTGAAAAAAAAGACTGAAATAGAAGGCTGTAATAGCTCAAGTTTTATTTGAGCCCTTCATATTTTGGTATTATCTATGTTTCAGTAGTAGTAACCATATTTAGCATCTTTTAGTATACTTAGCATCTTTAGCATACTTAGCATCTATTTATTAACCAAAGATGCTAAACTCATTGCTGACATTGATATACATATGATCAAACCCAATAAACCTCATGTTGAGTATGTCTGTTGGTTTGGTTTTTTCTTTAGGCTGATGGAGTTGGACGCACGGAAACTGATGAGACAGAGGGGCGATGGACCTTGGTATCATTATGAAACACCTGATAAAAATCTTATTGACAATTCTATGAAAGCCACACCTGACAATTAAACAGTTTTAAGGCTGTATGTATGGTCTTAACTGCATATCAACAGATTGTGGCTGAGCTATGTAATACCTGTCTGCTGTTAACTGATGGAAATCAATAAACCGTGTTTTTGTTGATTCCCATAATTTGAAAGAAACTGTGTGGTAGTTAAGCTCATATAGCTGTTAAAGCTGTTAATCAGAGAAAATGCGTTACGTTAGTTGCTAACAATTGCTCTTCTTCTCTAGAACACTGGTGTAGAATGGGCTTTGTGACCTAATATATATGAAATAAGTTGGTGTTATTAGTGTTCATTGTGTGAACTCTAGTATTAAAAATTTTCAATGAAAGGTATGGGAAACTGCAAGGTTTTCTTGTGCAAAGTGTTCCCAGGTAATTTGTGGAAGAGATTAACTAAGAAAAGTATCTTCAGACCTTCAGAATATTAGGATTACATCTATCATTTTAGGCAAATAGTTTCTTTCTCATTACTTGTAGTTGAATTAATCTCTCACCGTTTTTTCCCAACTTGCATATTGTTCAACAATGTGCTGTCATTTTCTCTGCATGATTTCATATGTTTCTTTCTTTAGAGAACTGCTAATAGTCTTCATCTCTGATAGTGTCACCCATGCTATTCTTCCTTTATTATTGCCACCAGTTCTAAACTTTTTTCTTATTGTATATGCATAATTTATGCTTCTCTTTCATTTTTGCCAGTCTCGCCTCCTTTATATAGTCTATGTCTGTAAAAGACTTTGTAAACAGACTCTTAAAAAGGCAAACCAACCTCCCACCCAGGAAAAACAAACAACAACAAAACACCCCAAAACAAACAAAAAAACCCAAACAAAAACCAAACATTGAACTGGGCAATTCTCTATGTAGATCAGTCAGAAATTGTTGTCTGTTGAACCTATTTCTCCATGGTTCTGGGGGCTTTTGGTTTGTTGGTTTTTCAATGGTTTGATTTTAAATAAGGCTTAAAAATGTAACAGGTACTTTTGCTTCGTACTCTAAATGGTAATATTTCTAAAACGGAGCCACATACTCCCTTTGTGGCAGAAAGGATCTTCAGTGATGAAAACAGTGCAAAGTAATACGTTAATATTTCAGAAAAATCTTAGTGAGAGATACATACCATTGTCACGTAACTTTCATGTCATTAAATATGTATCTAGTGACATGAAGAATCACATGTAGTTGTGGGGAGGATAGTCTTTACTAGGTGTTTTTCTACACTTACAGTTACGTACTATATAGAGGGTACTCTCGACCTGGCAGACTTTTGCCACTAGAGGGATGTGTTTCCTCGGAGGCTGTGGTACTCCTCTGCTTTTAAACGCCTCGAGATTGATGGATTGATGCCTCTGACAGTTTGTGACATTAAACTATCTGTCCAGTTCAAAATTTCTACTTTTTAAGGATATAAGCCAGAATAACCTCTGACCATCTTGTGGTTTAAAGCTGTTAAGACATAAATTTATGTGAAGCAACATTACACAGACCATTTTAAGCAAAGGCTGCCTTGTTTGCAGTTTCCTAGCACTGCCAAACATTAGAAAGACTTTGATTTTATATCAGTGCAATGAGTTTTTATTTGAGGCAATCTTTCAGGTTAGACAGCTTGTATGTCTTACTGTGGCTCTCATAAATGCTGAGTTAATCATGAGGGAAGCCATTATAAAAGCACAAAGTTTTCTCAGGTATAATAAATCTTTCTGATGACTCTATTGATTCGGGTTTTATTCAGCATCCAACGATGCTCACAAGTTTTTGATGCAATGTCTGTTCTTCAGCTAAGCCTAAGGCCATTCATTCTATTGATACTATAATTTGGCCCTAGTATTTCACACTGTTCCCAACACTTGAAACACTTCTTTCAAGCTAGAAAGAATGCTGAGAACAGACTGCACTGACCTCACTCTCACAGCCTATTTCTTTGTAGCTGGATACAAAGTTAATATAAAAGTCTGTTGTTAGTTGGGATTTTACTAGAATCACCTTTTGAAACTTAATTTTTTGAGGTAAGCAGTGGTTCTAGCAGAGGTCACCTGCTTGGATTGAATCCTTAGATATAATATGGACTGTAGGTGGAAAGATCTTAAACAGATCTTAACAGATCTTAAGATCGTAACAGATCTTAAATTGAAGTGATTGGTCTTTTCTTTAATCCTGCTGCTGTCAGGCATCTGTAATAGTTATTAGATGTTGAGGGGGAGGGGGGAGTAAAGTCACTTTTTCCCAGAAAGTTACTTTACTTTATTTCTCCTTCCCCCAGCTGCATTATTTCAAAGTGAAAAGCAAAGAGAAACACAGCAAATGCGGGGTGGGGGTGGTGGTAATTTTAAGCTAAAGGTCCTGTCTCTCAAGACACGGGTTTAGTTGCCGGTGCTGCGGCAGGCTTCCTAAGAGACCTCGGGCTGGATCTTCCTGCCCTGCATGCCAGCAGCCCGCTCCCCTGTGCCAGCCCGTTCCGCTCGCTCCGGCAGGTTGCACACCACTGCTTCAGGGTCCGTCCGCAGGCACTGCCACCAGCGCTGTCCAGAGCGGGGCCGCCACGCTCGCCCTGTGTTACCCAATGGTCACGGCACCTCTGCCGTTAACTGGAGGGCGGGTCTGAAAGTATACTTTAGGCACGTAAAGTTAGATCCTTGCAGCTGAAAATTTATATACGTTTAGTATTTGCTTGCTTAAAAATAAATAAAGCCTCCTGGTCAAAGGCAAACCTGCTCTGAGCTACCCAGGGAGACCTGGAGACCAAGCCTCTGTTCTCATAGAAGCACAGACTGGTTTCGGTTGGAATGGACCTTAAAGACCACCCAGTTCCAACCCCCCTCCCGTGGCCAAGGACACCTTCCACCAGACCAGGTTGCTCCAAGCCCCGTACAACCTGGCCTTGAGCGCTGACAGGGATGCACCCGACTCCTCCGGGAGCCGCCTCGGGGCCTCGCCGCCGGCTGCCGCCTAACGGTGGTCCGAGGCACGCGCGCGGGGGCGGGAATCACCTCAGGGGAGAGTCCCGCACCGCCCCCGCGGGCGGCACCTCCCGGCGCCCGCCGCCGAGGGACGCGCGGGGGCCCGCTCCGCCCCTGCCGCCCTGCCCCTCCCTCCCTTCCTCCCTCCCTCCCTCCCTTCATCCAGCCCGCCCCCGCCGGGACCCCCGAGTGCCGCCGCTGCAGCTGGTGCTGCTCCCGCCGCCATTGGATTAAAAATAGCATCTTCCCTCCCCATTCCCTCCCGCGGGCACAGCTCGCCCCTGCCGCGCCCTGCCCCGGACCCGGTTACTCTCCGCCTCTATTGCCCTCGCACTGCCTGCTCGTCGTCTGCCGGCCGGCGGGAGTGAAGGAACATGCAGCGGGCCGCGCTCTTCAGCGGTGGTGATGCGCAGATGGCCGCCGGGGATCTAGGCGAGCTGCTTGTCCCCTACATGCCCACGATCCGGGTACCCAAGTCAGGGGACCGGGTCTACAAGACGGAGTGTGCCTTCTCCTACGACTCGCCTGTGAGTGCAGCGAAGCCGCCTCGGCTGCCTTCGCTCCCCCTCCCCGCCGGCGCCCGAGCCAGCGCTTTACGGGAAACCCGCCCCTCCCGCGGCCCGTTCTCCATCGCACCCCGGGCGGGGAACGGCCCGTCTGTGTCTCCCGGGGTCGCTGCTTCTTGCACAGGCTTCGTAATCTCGCCTGTTCCTTCCGTTACCTGCTCGCCCGCCTCCACCTGCCGTGGCTTACTCCGCAGCCGGGCTTCCCTTCGCTTCCCTCCCACCCCCTCCAGGCTGCCGGGCTTCCCCCGCCACGCGTGGGGATCGCGGCGGGTAGAGGCCCAGCCCTGCCCTGTCCTGTGCCCTCTCGGCACATCGCTGCCGGCTCGTACGCCGTTGCCGTGTTTGTTCGTGTATTTGCCTTTCTCCTTAAGGCGGTCCGAAGTGGTTGCTTAAACATGGGGTTTTAGCAGATTTGGGGAAACTTTCCTGCCTGCTGGGAAGAGGGCTTTAGTGGTCCTAGGTCTGCCCGCTCCCATAGGGAGATTTGTGTTTGCTTTCTCACGGGTAGTAAAAAACGGCAGTAGGTGGCCGCCTCGCTGTCATGTTTCCACTAGTAGATGCCGATCGTTTTGCTTTTCTGCTGTGTCGGTGCTCATTGTTCTTTTTGCAGTCTTGAGAGAAAGCTTCCAAATTAAAGGCTGTTCCGTAAAATCAGTGTGAAAGTACTTCTGAAACACTCTCTCCTAAGGTTTCAGTTTTGTCACTGGGCTTCAATGAACTTGTAGTATTTCCCCACTAGCTCGCTTAGTTTGCTGTCAACTGAATGCTTGATATACAGGAAACTTTCTATGGTGTTACAGCTGTCTTGCAAAACACCCACAAGCTCCACAGATTGTACGTGTTCAGCAGCAGTTCTGGGCCTGACTAATTCTTAATTTTGCTGATAACGCTGGAAGCCGTCATTAATAGGAATGATAAATGCTTTGTAAGAAACAGGTGCTTAGAAATTACACTTTTTAAATGGAGCTGAAATTTTAGTAAGTTTCTTCTGTATATGAAGTTGAGGTTTCTCAGAGGTGGTTGAGCACTCTGTGTTGATGCTAGGTCAATGGCAGCAAGCAAAAGGAAGCTCAGAGTTTAAATTACAGACAACTCAATGAGAGATACAAATCAGACAGATTTCTTTAATTCTTTAACCCCCTCTTTTTGACAATACTTTCTAATTCAGAAAATCAAAATTGGTTTAAAGGTGACTCAGCTGTCTGGTGTTCATCACGTCTTGTTGAACAGAAGTTATTTTTACCCACACTCTTCAGATCTCAAGTGTCACCAGTCAGCCTCGACTGCTCTGGGAGGCAGTCAGATTAAAACTGACAAAGCAGACTGCTGCAGAGGTGTTAATTGCATTATATATTAAATGAAGATTTTTTTTTTTTTTTAGGAAATCAGTGTACAGCAATTTTACTTTAAATTTCTGCTTGGATGAGCACATGGTTCATTTTTTTTTAGCAACACTTTCATTTGTCTTCAGAACTGTGGTTTATAAAAGTTGTTATTAACAAATAGGAAGGGATATTAAATACTGCTGCAGATCGAAAAAGCAATCACATTCCCCAGCAAGCTCAAGTAAACACAACAAAAGCTGTGTGTAGCAAAACAGTTTGTGTTTGAACAGAACATAACATTTGAGAAAAACTTAACACTCTGTATAAAACTAGCAAAAGGAGTTGGAATTGCCATGTGTGATTTTATTGTTTTATTTCTCCACAAAATGTTTCAGCCTTTTGATTTTATTGGAAAGAGATTTCAGATTTTGGACAGTGTTGTTCTCTGTTGTTAAAGCTTTTTGTTAAAATTGCATTATAGGCATTCACTGGGCAAAAGGCTTAGCGGAATCTGTGCAGTACCAGTAAAAATGAAACTAGTCTCAGTTTCTATTGTTTTCCATGGCTTTTCAAGCCCATGCCACTTTGCACCTTAGCTGAGCAAAGACTTACCTCGGATTTTATTTTTTCTTCCTGTATAACCTAACAAATACTGAATATTTTTTATAGGCTGACAATTCTAAAGAGCAAGTGTGTGCTTTCTTGGGTTAAACAATGTTATTTACAAATTGAAAATAGCAGAACTGTGTCTTTTCAGTCTTTTGTTCAGAAGGAAGATGAAGGGATACAGACAGGTTGTTGCCTTGGCTAGTGGGAGATGTTTGTGCTTTGTATTAGGTTAGTTTTGCAATTTGTGTTCTCAGGTCAGCTATGTATAACCCAAGCAAGCCTCTTCCTATTGAGGTGTCTCCCTCTTTTTGGAAGAAGATACACACTTTGCATGCTTTTTTAAATGCTAAAGCAAACGATCAGTGTTTAAAAAATGCACTCTTGGTTTTATAATCCATGGTAAAATTCCAAATTACTTTTTTGGTGGCAGAGGTGTTTTCTCTTGTAAGCTTCTTTCTCAGTGTTCTTCACATCATCTCATTTTTGCCATTTTAAATATGCTCCTTGTTGCAGTTTAACTTCAGCATGTCTCTGGAGTCAACTCAATGCGAGATGTTTTGTTCTGTCACTTTTCTTCAGTACCAGTTCTTTAGTAGTTTCTTTAATTAATGCTGTAAAATTGTCTCTCAAGCTTTACCTTTTTTGGTGGTTGTTGTTGTTTGTTTTGTGTGTGTGTGTGTGGTTTTGTTGTTGTTGTTTTGTTTTGTTGGTTTTTTTTCTTCTCCAAAGCTAATTTCCTTACAGAGAAGTAAATTTTCTGAGTGTTTGTCTGTATCTTTAAAGTGTTGTCTCCAGTCACATGGCAACTGTATACTCAAGTTTTTTACACTAACTGTATATTATTACTTTTCCTGTAAGGAAATCTTGTCATCTTTAAAATACACTAACCGTCAGACATGTGAGCATTAAGGTACAAAGTAGTATTATATTTATAAATAAAAGATTCTACAGCAGTTTTGAAAAGGACCATGAAGGGTGGGATGGTCAAAACCAGAGCTGTTTGTGTCAGGGGGTGCCAAAGAAAATGAGGTACTGGTTGTGAGGCTTCACCTTTAACTTTTGGTTGTGCAATGCTTAAAGTGGCTTGGACACCTGGCTTTGTCATTCTATTGTTGTGTCCCCTTGTCCAGATTTGAGCAGTGTAGCATCACTGAGATTGGTGTTCCAGTGGATATGGGCAGCTTCACTGATTGTTCTCAAATTGGTTGAGGTCTGTTTTCCATGAGTTGGAAATCTTACTTCCTGGGGTGAAGATCTGAGAACAGTGGTACTTTTGTGCTGCAAAGAGAGTTGTTAGTTCAGACCAAAAGTGTGAGGTAGGAGAGGTACAAGAGGATATTCATTGTAATTTTTTTTCCATGTGGATTAACTGTAGCATGATGGTCTTGTTAGTAAGGTGGTATTGTTAGAAAGACCACTAGAGAGATCAGGAATTCATGTCCTTAGATTTGACCTACAGTGTACTGGAGTTGGATTCTAGGAAAGCTGGCAGAAACAGGAGGCATATTTCTATGTGATTAAGAGCCTTAATGACACAGTTTACATGTCATAAGATTAGAAAAGATGCTTTTTTAAGAGTTAATTTTTAATGACTTTTCTGTGTTGGTTGGTGTTTGAGTGGTTGGTTGTGTTTTTTGTTTGGTTGGTTTTGTTTTTGTTTGTTTGTTTGTGGTTATTTTTTGTGGCTTCCAGAAAAACTCTATCTGGTGAGGACTCCTACTCCAGATAACCATTGATTATTCATACAGGAATTGAGTGACTGGCCCAGCAACTAGCTATTGTAGCCTAGTACCACTTCCCTGTTTCCCGCTTGGCTGATGAAGTCCTGTACCTCTCATTTTTCAGATCTGACACATGGTTGTCCTTCCTAGTGACTTCTTCTGTGTCTGTGCCCCTTCACTGTCATGGAGGTTTCCTGTCTCCTATTTCCTGTCTCCACTGTGACCTGTCTTCCTCTTTGGGCAGATGAGCCAGACTTTGTGTTCAGTACAATGCAGGAGGCAAAAAGATTGTGTTATATAATCTTTTGTCTTAGTTTTATTTCTATAGAGGTATACTAGTCAGCTGGAAATTCTTTTAATGGGATCCTTATCTCAAAGGCCTCCAATCATTTTGGAACAGACACATCTGAGGGAGAGTTAGCTGCTATGAAAGTGAGACAAACTGGAGCATAAGAAAGGTTTGTGTTCAGGCTGTATATGTTTAAATGGAGATGCTCTGAAGGCTTCTCCATGATGGGCATTGTTTACAACCGCAGCACAGGTCATGAGCTTGATACAGTGATGGGACCAAACTGGTTCTGTAGGTTGCGGAACTGTTTGATTGAGCAGCCTAAAGCTTGGCTTAACTCTGCTGGAACACTTTGCTGCTTCTGACTGCTTCCTCTGTGAATCTTGCTGACTAAATTTGTGTGACTGGGGGACTCTACTGGGTGACTCTGTAAGGGTTATGTTAGGACATTTCACAGAGGCTAGACTATTCTGAAGTTCTGCTGTTTATAAGAGAGCAGAGCTAGGACTGAAAATCCTTAAGGTTTTGCAGTGTATAATGGATATCGGTGACCATGCTACATAAATGTTTCTAGAAATAAGCACCTCTCATCTGGCTTTTCCTTTGGTCAATATTTGTTAAAAAAAATTAGTCACTGGGGCCACTCTCTGGGGGGGGGTTGGGGGTTTAGCCTGGTATCTTGTTTCTATTGATGGAACAGGAGCAGCAGTGAGGATACAAGTAAGGTGACTGAATACACCAAGACAAATTGAATATTCCAGACAAAGGATTTTAGCCTAGATACAAAACTATATCCAAGTTATTGAGGGAGTGAATTGCCTGGTGGTGGATGATGACCTGAAAAATCAGAGCAGTGTTGTACAGTTGCATGACAGGGCAGTACCAAAGCTGTTCCATGGGTGAGTATTTTTCTGGCTGGGTGCACACCAGGACACCAAGGTTAACGAAATGGTCTTCCAAAGCTGGAGAATGGTATAATCAGTAAGGGCTGTGCCTGCATTGTCTCACAAATGTGAGAAGTAACTATGTGGATTTGGAGAAAAAGCATCGTGTGTGTGCATTGTACATTTCTGTGTGTTTGATCTAAATATGGGTCTTACTAGCTTTTCCCTCTATATTCATGACTGACCAAACATTAGTTATCCTGTTATCCAGAGCAATGATGGCCTGGAATATTATGGGTAGCAGAGAGACTTTGACTGTAAGTTACCTGGAGTGATAGAGGATAAACACAGAAATACAGATGAATGGACAACCCTGCACCTCTGCTGAATCACTGTGGAGCCATTAGGTTTCCGCTCAACTCTTCCCCATGTTTTCTGTTCTGGAAGCACTGTCATTGTGACCAACAGAATTGTATGGCTAGGGCTCTGCACAAAGCAAAAATCATCAGGCTTTCTCTAAGCTGCCATGGAAGCAGTATGGGTGGCACTGCTAGAGCTGGGAAGTAAACCTTGATGGGATCTCTGTCAATGGCTCATGCAATCTGCACCTGGGTAGTATGACCTCAAACAGTGTTGATTGATGGATGGAAGTTTTGTGTTCCTGATTGCAGATTAGAAGTACCTAATGGTAGTTTTACCATTATATCTGCTCACCTACCATGAAGCCCTGATCCTGCCTGTGAATGTGACTTGTGAATACTGCTTTGGAATTATGTATGCCCTGTTCTGGAGTCTACCTGTGAGTGAGCAGTCAGTCCACCTCTTGGAATGGTGGTTTGGTTTCATTCTAGTGACTGGCTGCCGGAACAGCTTTTTTTTCTTGCCAGGAAATACAAGTGCTGCACTTGATTAGCCTTGTCCGTGTGCCCACCTAGAAGCTCCAATGGAGACAAGTCATCTTTGTCAAGCAATTGCTGAATAATCTACTCATAGGGAAATACCCAGTGCCATCCTTCGTACTGGGCATTTAGCTAGAACATGATGAATTGTAAACCTTTCAGAATGGTAATATATTTGCTGTTATAACTTCATCTGATTGTTTGCATGAGATCAGAACCACAGAGACTAGATACATTTTTTATTTTGGTTATGTGTTATTTCTTCAGTATTTTGCATATTGTCGTTGCAAAGTGTGAGAAAACAGTAAATAGTAACTTATATATTTGTTTCTTTTTTGTTTGTTTGTTTGTTGCAATGGGAGGGTGTGGAAAGGATTTCTTTAGCACTTGGAGCTAACAGTCCAGTTACTAGAAATCCTGTACTTTATTTCAGATCATTTGTCCTTTCTTTCTCTGCCCAATCCAGCTGTTTTTTTTTTTCTCCCATCTCTCTTGTCTTTTACCGTTTCAGTAGTACATGCCTCCTCTTCGCTGCTTGTAGATATTTTCATTTTAATGCTTATGTGTGTCTGTCAGTCCATTCCTTTTCTGTTGCTTCTCCCTCTCCTCCTCTTTACCAGATACCATATTTTATCCTCTTATTATTCCTTTTCTGCTTTAATTTAGTTACACTATTGTGAGATTCAATGTGATATGTGTATGTTAGGGATGGTCCTGTAAATTTTCTAAATATATTCAAGACTGGATTGCAGTTATGCTGCAAAGGTCTTGTGACCACAGCCAAATTAATTATGGTGACTCCTGATGAATAAACAGTCTGGATAGAGCCTGTAACAGTTCTGTATGGTCGTGGGTTTTATAGTGAAATGCTCTCATGGAAACCATGGCCAAATGCACAGAGGCGCCAGTGACCCTTTGTTGTAACTGGCACTTTTTACTTCATATGTGATAGAATAAGCAAACTTCTCTTTATATTTAGGTATGAAGACTTGTGAGGACTCGAGGTGCCATTTTGCCTTCTTTTCTGATACCTATATTAGCAATATTCATCATTCTTCTAGTGGACCTAAAGAAAATAGCTGTGTAGTAGATTTGCCTGAGTATGTAACTCTTTGCTGCATTAGCAGATCACCACAGCAGCTGTGATTTTATAAATTCATTATTGGCTAAAGTTGCTAAACCCTAGATTTCCCTGAGGGGTTTAAACGGTTCGGGGTTTGATAATGAGATACGGGCCATTAGTTCAAATCCTGATCAAGTTAGTAGTGTTGGAAAGCTGTTAGTCTGTGGTGTCATAAGCATATGTGAAGTGAGGTGCTATTCTCTCTCTGTTTCCTTGTGGACTGGAGTTTGTGTTAGCCAAACCTCTCGTTCACCTTCCTTGTTCTGTTTTTCAGGTCTGAGAGGGGGTAAGTCTGTTGCATTTTAGCTCTTTTCCTTCCTCCTCTGCAAAACATGAGTTACCATCTAAATAAGTAAGAAGACTTTTTTTAAAAAAACAAAGCATAACTTCTCTCCCTGGTGTGGACTGTGTCTCCCTTTGTATCTGTAAAACACCTGGTATATCATGGTTTCCCTAGGGGCAAATTGTGCCTGACAAATTTGGTCACCTGCCATGACAGGGTTACAGTGTGGGTAAGGGGTGAGCAACTGGCATCATCTGCCTGGACTTTGACACTAGCATTTGTCACTGTCCTTGCATGACATTCTCTAAGCTGGAGAGTTGTGGATTTGATGAATGGACCACTTAGTGAATAAAGAACTTGTTCAATGGTCACACTTGAAGAGCTGCAGTCATGTCTTATATCTGGGTGGAGACCAGTGATGAGTGTTATCCCTCAGGGGTCAGTATTGGGACAGGCGCTGTTCAACATCTTTGTTGGTGACATGGACAGCAGGATTGAGTGTACCCTCAGAAAACTTGCTGATGACACCAAGCTGTGTGATGTGGTCAACATGCTGGAGAGAAGGGATGCCATCCAGAGGGACCTTGACAAGTTGGAGAAGTGGAAGCCTCTGCAAACCTCATGAAGGTCCACAAATGCAATATCCTGCATGTGGGTCAGGGCTGTCCCCGACACAAATACAGGCTGAGTGGAGAATGGCTTGACAACAGCCCTTAGCTGCAGGACTTTGGGGTGTTGGTTGATGAGAGGCTCCACATGACCTGGCAGTGTGAGCTTGTAGCCGATCATATGCTGGGCTGCATCACAAGAAGCATGATCAGCAGGTGAAGGGAGGTGATTCTCCCTCTCTGCTCTGGTGAGACTCCCACCTGGAGTACAGCATTCAGGTCTGGAGCCCCCTGTACAAGAAGGACATGGATCCGTTGGAGAGAGGCCAGAGGAGGTCACGAAGATGATCAAAGAGCTGGAGCACATCTCCTGTGAAGAGGCTGGGAGAGCTAGGGTTGTTCAGCCTGGGGAAGAGAAGGCTCTTGGGAGACCTTAGAGCAGCCTTCCAGTACCTAAAGGGGTTCTTCAAGAAGAGGGAAGATCTAGGTTAGGTATTAGGGAGAAATTCTTCACTATAAGGGTGGTGAGGCCCTGACACAGGTTGCCCATAGAAGCTGTGGCCTGCCCCATCCCTGGCAGTGTTCAAGGCCAGGTTCTGTGGGTCTTTGAGCAACCTGATCTAGTGGAAGGTGTCTTTGCCCATAACAGGAGGTGTGAAACTACATGATCCTTAAGGTCCCTTCCAACCCAAACCATTCTATGGTTCTGCTGTGACCATCTTAGCTTTGATTATTGAGACAAGCTATATTTTTCTGGTGTAAGATATTGTCTTCAGTACTTCAGATATGTTGCCTTTCTCCAGTGTAAACTTTCACACATTCATAAAATCATAGAATAGTGAGGGTTGGAAAGGACCTTAAGATCATCTGGTTCCAACCCCCTGCCATAAGCAGGGACACCTCACACTAAACCATGCCTTCATCCAACCTGGCCTTGAACACTGCCAAGGATGGAGCACTCGCAACTTCCTTGGGTAACCCGTTCCAGCATCTCACCACCCTGACAGGAAAGAATTTCTTCCTTATATCCAATCTAAACCTCCCCTGTTCAAGTTTGAACTCATTACCCCTTGTCCTGTCACTACAGTCCCTGATGAAGAGTCCCTCCCCCGCAGCCCTATAGGCCCCCTTCAGATACTGGAAGGCTGCTAGGAGGTCTCCACGCAGCCTTCTGTTCTCCAGGTTGAACAGCCCCAACTCTCTCAGCCTGTCTTCATATGGGAGATGCTCCAGTCCCCTGATCATCCTCGTGGCCCTCCTCTGGACTTGTTCCAACAGTTCCATGTCCTTTTTATGACTTTATGACCTTTAAATGACTGTTGGTTGCAAAGATTTATATGCCACAGGGTATGTAAAATGCTATTCCTTCCAGAAATGGTTGCGTGCTCAGTAGGGTTAAGTTCTCCAGCATGAAGCTTGTCTTAGATCACAGTCGGGTGTTGTTTAAGCACCAGGTAGGGGCCTAATCCTTTATACAGCCTTCTTCAAAGGTGGCTTTTTCACACATCCCTGTTTTACTGTGACCTTTTAGGCTTTTGAACAGTCAGTCCAATTCTTTCCAAACTGTGTGAGATAATAGCATGCCTGCATTCTCCAGGAGAAATTACTGTTTAGTTAGTAACCACAACCAACTTACTCAGATTCTACATATAGCTCATAGACTGGAAGTGTCAGATTGTTGTCATAGGCTGCTTATCAGAGCGGTTCGGTAGTCTCTTGGATTTCCTCCAGAAAAAAGAAAATGGTCTCCAAGAAAACAAATTTGTAAACAAAGTTCCTGAGACCCTAGAGTGACAACACTATATATTTTTATTTAGGCTGGGTACCTATAGGACTCTCTTGTAGAGGACACATCCATGACTTTCTCACAGAAGATAATACAAAAGGATTTAAAATACAGGATGGAAGAGCAAACAGCAAAATTATAATGGGCTTTAAATAGATAAATCTGTGAAAGAGTAGTGTAAATTAAAATTAGTTAACTTAATATAATTACAATATCAAATGCAACTGTATTTTAAGAATATTTTGAATAGCACATTTTGAGTTTTGACTATTACTTTTGAGCACAATCTTAACTGTCAGCTGTGTTCTCAAAGCTGTGAACACTTCATATTTGAAGGAGCTGTATGGTTATTTTAGTTTATTTTTAATAGAATCTCAGGTACCTGTTATGTGGATCAGAAATTAGATGGCTAAATATTTTACTCTGCAGAGATAATCATTGTGGTATCTAGATGCTGAAAGAACGACTTCCTGGTATATATTAAGTGTGAATGGCAGATAGTCTAAACCCTTATGCTTCAGATTGATTGGAATGCTCGGAGCAATTTTTTATCCTTTAGTTAGTTAAAGCAACAGCTGTATAGATTATTACATGTTTATCTTTTGCTAAACCTGAGTTGCTTGTAAGTGTTGCTCCACATGAAGAAAAGCAGAAGAGACATTTTCTAAAGTCTTGGGGTCAGTCATCCTTCTCTGGTCTCTCTTCATGGTGTGTTTCTCAGCTCCGTGGCTGTGTTACGCACTGTGGAAGTACCAGTATTAGTTGGTGTCTGAGGCAGTTTTTCAGTTCTGTCGTTGTATTGATTCAAACAAACATGCTTGAAGGTGTAGCATAGAGGTATGGATGAGGACTGTAGGTAAGCTTGAACTTTGTGTTCCTTCAAGACCTTAGAAATACTCAGTGCCAGTCTTTGAAAGAGACTGGGAAGAAGTAACTGTGTTTAGAGTGACACATTCAAGCCTGGTTTTCACAGTGAGAGGAGAAAGACTTACCAGGCTCTATCTGGTCTGTGCCAGGTATTAAATGAGCAACAACTGTTCAACACTATTAGCCCTTCAGCTTCTTTTTCTGGAAGAGAATAAGGTGTATTAACCTGGTGCAGGTAGGTGAATATTGGAGATCAGCTATGATTTCTGTCAGACTTGCCCTCTACTGCTTGTTTGAGTGCACTGAACTGGAAAGAGCCTAACTGGTACAGTGGCTGGCTGGTGCAGCATGATGGGCGGCTTTGTGTTCGCTCTGAGAGAGGGGCCTGCTAAGGCTTGGAGGTAGAGTATGGGTTCTTGCCTGGCAGAACACTGAAGAGAGGTAAGCTGGGCAGGAGAGAATTTCATGGTTTACTGCACTGAATATATTTCAGGTGTGGCACTATCAGGTGGTATTCTGTGAAAGCAGTTGTTGATGTAACAATTCTCAATACATGACTATGTGCATGTATGTACCTAAGGTGACTTTTTTTTTTATTTTCGGGATGTAAGGATTTATATTCATTTATTTATTTATTTACTTAATTTCTTTTCAAGTTGCCTATGGTTTAGTTCATGTTCTTTGAGGAATATAGTGTGAGCTTTTCTGTACTTGTGTTTGTGCTCCAATAACACAAACACGTTCACAATAGAAGGAAGGTCACAGTGCTTCTGAGAGGCTCAATCTTTGTTATGCACCATCTACTCAAAACAATACATGTTGGAGAGGGCTTAAAAAATTGATCCAACACCAACGCACCAGATGACTGAAAGTCCTTCTGGGAGTCCAAATATATAAGAGAGATCTAGGAGTAGTGTTGAAATGGAACAAGACCCCAGTAACAGTCAGCATCAACACCCAGATTTGAGAGAGCAGAAAGTGACAAGACTCCTGCCAGGTTATGTCAGCATTTGTGATCAATACCAGGAATATGTATCTTTGTATTTCCTTTCAGTCCCCTTGTCTCCAAGTACTCTAATTGCACGAATAGAGAGAATCCTTGATAGGCACTGAAGAATGTTCACAAAACACTTGGAGATTTTCTTGTTAGCTAGTTTTGAGCTGTAAGATCATTTGAGATCTGTTTTTCTCAGACAAGACAGTGATCAATAGTACAAGTTGTGGCTGAATCCCTGGACTATGAAGTCTGCCAAGCTTCTGATTTGGAGTGTTGTTCTTGCAATCAAATGTCCAAAAAAAGTTCTGTTTCAAATGGCCGTGCTTGATTATTTCTATGCTTTACAGATTTCTGCACCTACAAATCTCTGTGCATCAGGCACTTAAATGGAATTTTTCAAGACTAACTTGTAGACCTCCAATTTGGACACTTGCTAATCTGTAGTTTCAAAGTGACCCATTCCAGTGACTTTCTATAGGCTATGATATAGTGTAGAATTTTTAGAGGATGACTAATGTAAACACCATAATGTGCTCTGAAAGGTGTATTCACTGATTAGGTGCTTGCCTGATAAAAAAAAGAGTCAACCGTTTTTATTTATTTATTTATTTATTTATTCTTTCCTGCTTACTAGATCTTTTCTGTCCTACTCTGTTCCTTCTGTGTTATAACTATTTTTGTTATTCATTTTTAGGATTCGGAAGGAGGTCTCTATGTGTGCATGAACACATTTCTGGGATTTGGAAGAGAACACATTGAGAGGCATTACCGGAAAACAGGACAGTGTGTATATTTGCATCTGAAACGACGTGTGATAGAGGTTAGACCTGTGGCTTCCAGACTAACTACCCCAGTATTTCTTAGGTCTCATTTAGGTAATGCATTGCAGACATAGACCAAATCTTGAATGACAGAGATGAACATGTTCAGATTTGAGGCTTGGATGTCAAATTCAGGTGCTTAGATCCCAGCCAATCCCATAACTTCAGTTCTGCAGTGAATCAAAGACCCTAAAGAATCAGAACTTCAAGGCAGCCAGTTGTCTGGCTTCCACTGATCTTTTTCACTACATGCTTCTGCCTATCCCATGCATGTTTTCTGCATATTACATGCATGCAGTAGTTAACCAAATAGTTTTCTGAAGCTCTGGTAGAACTACTTGTTTTTTTGTTTTTATTTTAATATGAGGTATTATCTCAGGGTAGTGGGATTTTTCATCCTAAGGTTTCTGTACAATTAAATCACAAGCCTTAATCCTGACCTGGGATCTAAAACTTAGCTTAAATTAATGCTAGATTCTAGAGCCATACACTGCCCTCATTGAGTCTTAACACCCATACATATACGGATGTATACATACAAACTTCATGTTCACTGTTCTTCTGTAATATCACTGCATATCTACAGTAACTTCTAACCTGTTCTTCATAACATCTGTTTGTGTGTGGCTGGTCTGGTATCTCTAAAGGGCTGTTAATGACTTCTGATTGGAGCTGTATGGAAGGCACTGGGTGTGCTTACAGCTCACTTTCCCATAAGCTCTGTCCCCTTCAGCAAGATAGAGGGCCTAAAATAGCTGTTTGGAGTGGGATAGAATATGTCATGTTTCTCATTCTATAGCAATGTTTCCCATGGGTGATGAAGGCCCTGAGATATGTAGAGTGGCCTGACCACTTATTTTATTTCCAGTAGATGGCTATTCGTATTTTATCTGAATTACAGTGAGGTGGATTGCATGTCTTCAGTTTGAGGTTCTTAATGGTGTTTGTTACACTTTAGAATTGTTTTTCCTTGGAAGAGTAATAGCAGTATTTTCCTTCACACTCTTAACTGAGTTTTTGGAGGGCCTCATCTAGTTTTAGCAACAGTTCTTACAAGTGAATTTAACACTCCTGAAAGATGATATCTAGGGCTAGAGACAGGTGGGTAGAAATCCTGTCACCTATCCTTGTATGTAACCTTTTTCCCAGCATATGACTTGGGAATTTTCAATATTAAGGTAAACTGGGATTAAAATAAGGCCTCAGAAATTCCTTTCCTGGATAAAGATTAGGCTGCTGAACTCCAAATGGGAACAAATATATCAACTGCTGTTTGATGTTCTTCAGCTGTTCTAGTTAAGTGGTTGCTGGTTTTCTCCCTGTGAATCATAATGTAGCAGAGGGGCCTCGTATCTATGTTTGAAGGTGGTGACACACTGGTACACTGGCATATGTGCTAGGAAAGAGTGTTTGACTCTACAGTACAGGTGAAGATTGTGTCATCTGACATAGCTCATAGGTAAGATTCTTCATAGATTACCTGCGGATTTTATTTGCAATGAGTGCTTATTATGTACTATCCATGTTTTCCTTTGGGCAACATGAAACATCAGGCCTTTGCTGGTACAATTCTATGAAGCATTTGGCACATGCTACATTGTGGGTTTTGGTTTCTTGGGTGTTTTTTTTTTTTTTTT
>NDXB01006612.1:0-24708 GCA_002631895.1 Agapornis roseicollis | reverse complement strand
GGGGGGGGGGGGGGGGGGGGGGGGGGGGGGGAGGGGTGGGGTGGTGAGGGAAAGGGAGGTTGGGAAAAGGAGGGGTTGATTGGGAAAAGGATTAGGTTGATTGGTTAGATGATTTTTGTTTGGTTTTGATTGTATTGGGTTGCTGTGGTTTTTCATTTGAAAAAGCCTCTCAATTATTCTCACAACAGCTTAGGGTTTGATAGGTATGTTTTGACTAATTCTCTCTCTTTGTGATTTCAACAAAGTACCCTTTTATTAAAATGTTTAGTTAGATTGAATATTTAGATATAACAGGGCCTCAGTGTGACATTGTTCTGCTAAGCAACTGGTTTTAGGTAGGGTTATTATCATTTCAAAGTTGTTAAATAAATGGTCTCTCCTGTAATTAATGCAACAGTACATATATCATGAGCATCTCTTTACCAATTCTTTTCCTGTTTTGCCCACAGTTATATCACCTTGCTTCATGGAAAGCAGCTGATTCCTCTATTATTTATTCTCTCTGTATTAATAGCAAATAGTGATTTATTTTTATATGTTTTTTTTTTCTCATAGTGAAAAGGTTAAATGTTTTCTTTACAGTTAGCAGCTCTTATGGCAAAAGGGAAACAATAGCATGACCTCCCTTTGGAATTACTTTGATCTGTGGAATGTGTCTTTAAGAGGACTTTGCAGATTGTGTTCAATTAAATTGTTGTTAATGTTCGGAGTAAGATTTCAAAGAAGGGCTTAGAGAGAAAAGAAAAACAAAATCTAAAGATGAGTCATAAAGAAATAAATTCTTTTGTAGGAGTTAAGTCAGTTAAGGAGTTAATTTGCAGATGCTAGTCTAAATGCCATTTACTGGATGCTTATGAAATAATAGGTTCAGCAACAAAGCTGGTTGCGGTGCAGCAAAGGTTGTACAGTGTTAGCAATGTGAGTGTAAATAAGTACAAAAGCATGGTCTAATTTTATTCTTGCTTATCTACTGCCTGCATTTTGAGGCTCCTGACATTGTGGTATTCTGGCATGCAGTGTATGTAGCATATTTCCTCTGCTGTGCCATGTTGGAGTCTTTAAATTCCATCCTTGCACATGAGCATTTTGTCCCCAGTGAATAAATCTGGTGCAGCAGTTCCAGGTGTCCCAGGAGACTTATGAAGGTGGTGTAGTTCCACTGGGGTGGATTTAGCACATGAGACTATCACCATTTAATCCAACAATCTGGAATCTAATGTACTTTTGAAAATGTATCTCATCTGGTCTGTTCTATTGCAGTTTTCTTTGCAGCCCCTGCTGACTGGGAGTAAAATGGTATAAATTCTCATCCTTCCTATGCATCCAAATGCTTTGTATTCACTTCTTTGGCTCAGCAGATTTTATTATTTTTTGGTCATACTTAAAGAAAAGAACAAATAATTATTCCTGTCCTTGTTCATAGCTGAGGAAATCAAAGCACAGAGAGGCCAGCTGATTGCATGTGACAGCAGTAGAGATGGTTAGCCAAATTTGGCATTTTGTCTCTTAATCCAGCATCTTCTGCATTGGTTCGTTGCTGCTGGACTTCTAATGCTGCCAGGCCATTTTAGTTCTTTCTCATTGTGATGACCTTAGGCACTTTCAGTAGAGGTTTGCATAAAGCTGGCTATTATCAGCCCATATATGTAGCCTGCAATGCAGGGCTTACCCTGTCAAACAGTAGTAGATAATTATCGATGGATAGCTCTAACTTCATGATGTTTCTAGGTGTCTTTGAGGAATTCTCTGAAGACTCAGAGATTTAAGCTTTGTGTACAAACTCGGTCCAGTTTGGGCATTTGTTACATTGCTTCTTATAATCCTCTTTGATGTAAAGCTATTAAAGATACTAAACCCTTCTCAATCTCCTCAGTATTAGGACAACATCTTTTGGATACTTACTGATTACTTTCTAGCACTGCTGGTATCCAGTAAATGCAATGGAAACACAGACTGTTTGGGTCAGTCAGCTGGAAACTTTATCCTTTCCCTAAACCTTAAAAGATCAGTGATGAAGTGTGTGTGCATAATAATAAAATTGGGTTTTGAGCTTACTCTGTTTTGGTTTTAGTCTGGAGAAGGCTGGAGGGTGTTGTCTGTGAGTATTCTATATAATCAGGAAGACTAATAAAACATTGTGCATTGAAATGGATGAGCTGCCTTTAGGTTATTTAGGTGTTGCTAGGCAGTGTAGATATGGTTACTTCAGCTCAGATGTGCAAGCTTCAGGGGATTTGGGGTGGTATTTAGGGCAGACTGTGTCATGATGCATGAAATAGTATCCTTACTGCATTGTTAGCTAGGCTAGCAAGATTGAAGATACTTTGTGCTTGTCAATATGTCTGGCTGTCCCACAAAGAGGCTTTAGATCTAGTCTGTAAAAATTGGTTGAACAAGATCGTAGATCCCCATGACTTCACAAGGCTCTCAGATAAGAACCAACTGCACTGTTGTCTTTGGTGTGCAAACTCTTGTTTAAATCAGTCACAGTGTGGTAAATGTGATACCAGGCATAGGGGGAAAACTAAAAAAAAAAAGACATGATGGGACAAGGAAAAGTACCATCACTAAATCTGATTTTCATGTCTGCACATCTGGAAGGAAACAGATGAATGAGAACTGATGGAAAGTTGTATAAATATGCTGTAACAGATAAGAATCATTATGGATTTTCCAAAGCGATGTAATAGTTCTGGGCCTAAGAATATTCTGTGACTGTGTGTAGTAGTCTCCCTACATATTCGGTGATTATGTGAGTAAGAGCAATTTGTTTAAAAGGATGTACTGTGGTCTTCCTTATGAGATGCTAGTCAAAAGGGGTAGTAGAAGATCCTTGTGTTAAAAAGATTGGAGGCCCAGCTCTTACAGTAGAGTTATCAGCAGAGTCCTTCATAATGTTCTAATTCTGATGAATTAATGTGATCATAAATGGTTTGGGAAGTTACTGGAAAATGAGGAAATAAAGTTTGGTGGTTGATTTAAAATCTTAAAGTGATTCTTAAATGTGCTAGTAACTAAACTATAGATGAAGTAAATGTTGGAAAATGCAAAGATGACGAGAAGTGCTTTAACTGTGTGTGCATAATGATGTCTAAATTAGCTATAGCTGTTCAGAAAGGTAGTTCTGAGAGAGATGGTGTGAATGGTTCTCTGAAAATGTCAGCTCGGTTGTCAGCAGCAGGGGGAGTTAAGTGAAACATCAGGAATAGAGCAGCATTTTATATTTTGTTCTCTATTATTTTGCTTTATAAATAAGAAGTGAGCCTCTCTTTTCAAATAGAGAAACCACAGCTACATATGTTATCTCCCCTGTTTCTCAAAACAAACCAGACAAGCACACTTCTCACTGCCCCAGCAAATGAAACTTCCTAGATAGTTATCTGGAAGGTAGGAGGTGTATCTTGCAGGAGGAATCACCGGTTTTTTGCCCTGTTCTGGTATTCTCTTCTAGGCACCTGTTGGTCCCTGCCAAAGACTGAACTCTAGGCTAAACAGAGCTGACAGAGGGGCTGTTGTAGAACTTGTCCATAGACATCCTCTTCCAGATCAGTTACCACAGCAGGATCTGCCAATGCAGCAAGTTGTGTGCTTCTGTTCAGGGCAAAGTCAGAGCTAACTCAGACCATCAATTAAAAGTGTTTTGAAGTTCTCAAATGAGCAGCTCTGTCAGCAGATCTGTGAGGATGGTAATTACTGGTGAGAGGAGTCTCAGCAAGGAGCCATATCCATGACACACAGCTGGTCTCAGAGGTGGCCTTGGAAAGGAAAACAAAACTTCCACTAAGAGTTTCTGGGGACCATGTAAAATTGTTGGGCTTTTCCTGGGTGGCATCTGCCTGCCTGTGGCAGTGAATGTAGTTATGACTACTGTTTCTAACTGTAAAGACCATTCATAAGAGTGGCCATGCTGCATTTCACCACAGCTTCACTTAACTGTCCTAGATCTCATAGCAGGGAGCAGCAAAACCCTACTTTCAGTATGGACACTTTTGTTTGGTAAGCTTTTGAAGAGGACTTTTTACTACCAGTGGTTTAAGTTTATATTTATTTAAGTAAGTACTTAAAGAGTATGCATCTGTCAGTGGAAAACTGGATTTAGGACGATTTGACTGTGTTCCAGCAATATTTTTAATTATTAGTGCAGTAAAGTTGTGCGAACTCACCAGCAGTAGCAGTGGAACCAATTAGACCATAGCAAGCAATTTTAATGTTATTTTACAGATAGTGAATTATCTAAATGATCTTAGTACAAAGTTTTGCTTTTCCTTTTGCCACAAAGGGGACTGTCATTACAAGAGGGTTTTTTTGTTGGTTTTTTTGGGGTTTTTTTTGTTCCTTTTTTTTTCTTTTTTTTTATAATAGCTCATCTGATGAGGTCAGTGTTTCAGATATGCCTGAATTGAAATGAATTGAATAGCCTTTATTTTGCAAAGTGCTGTTGCTGCAATTCATTATTATTTAGAGGCTTCAGGAAGAAATATTTTGATTTAAAGACTCAGCCCTCCACTTCCAAGTCAATACAAATTTGTCTGTTGCTTTTCAGTGAGAGAGCAGGGTCAAGCCCATATTCCTAAGATGTCTTTCTAAGGTCTCGAAATTAGTTGTAGGCTTGCTAGTTAATATTCTTGTTTAATTTTTGTGTTTGTGTTCCCATTCATATGACACAGATACATCCATATGCACAGGAAATCCTGTTTAGGGGTTCTGGCTGGAGTCTCCTTATGCCACTATTATTAGTGCAGTCTGTTGGTAACCTGTCTAAATCTGATCTGAGCACCTCCACTCTTTTTTTTCCCCTCCAGTGGGTTGGTTTACAGTACTGTCTTCCAGTTTCAGCTGCTGTTTTCAGTCAGTTCAGCAGTAGCGAGTTTCTCACCGTCACTAAAGTGATGCCTATGAGCTGCAGTAAATTTACTCTACTGACTACTTGCCCAAAATAACGTCAGTCGAGCCTCTGTTGTAATGTCTGTCATTTTGCTTTGCCTGTCATCCTGGCATCCCAACACCATGCTTATGACCTATGGACACTGTTTTAGTGACCACAGAGTTTAACTGGGGCCCTGAGGAGTCACCATAAAGCTGTTACTCCACAATGTCATATGGGCATTCCCCATCAAGTTGTCAGCTCTTTAAAAAGATTAGACTGGTTGGTTGTCTTGTGCCTCAGTCTTGGAACTGAGTAAAGCCTTTCTTTTTCCTCAGAAGTTCTCCTTGTCTGAAGTATAGTGCTTGAAGGTTCATGTTTTTCAGTGCCTTTAGTACTACAGTAATTTTTTGTCAAATAATGCTGGGTTTGGAAGTCAGTTTCCCCCTGCTCCTCTTTCATGCAGTTACTCTTATTCCTCTCTGAAATTCTGCTCTAGTATTAAAATCTAAGTTCAAAGCTGCCTACAGGCACTTTGTGCCTGCTGGCTACAGTGTCAACCTCTGCCCTCATTTAGTGTGGCTCTGTTGCCTTCTAAAGTAATAATTGTCTGTTTCTATTATATCTATGCTCATGCTTTCTTAGCAGTGTTGGCTCTTGCACAGGCATGGAAAGTATAGTGCGGGTAGAACTTCTTACTGAACTTTGCAACTATGGCACTCAGCACATACAAGCTATAAAGGTATAAAAGGATGAGTAGTGATTTGGGGGTTTGCTGCTGGACATTGTTAAGGGGCCTGTCTGACAGTCAAGAGAAGGGATAAGTTTATATGGTCATCTTCTGTAGCCAGCAATTTCAGTCCTTTCAGACCTTAGAAGTCCTTTCCACTCTTATGTACTGGATCTGAATCCTAAGAAACTGCCTTCAGAGTGATAATTGCCAGAAAGTACTGGCAGTACTTAAGTCCTGTTCAGAGGGAGTAGGAGTGTGGAGTAGAAGTCTACCAGCTTTACATGGTCACCTTCAAAAGTGATTTGAATCCTCATTTTTCTTTTCCTGTTACGAAGTTGCATGTATCTTTTCTTAAAATAGGAAGTATGATGCTGTCATATCGGTGCGTCAGGTATCCAGAATGCCATGCCGTCAGGACATGGTTTTCTGCTTTTCTGGTGATGTGAATGGTATGAGACCCATGAAGGAAAAAAAAGAGCTTTCCTTCTCTACCCGCTGGACACAAAAGGCTGATGCTTCTAAGTGTGTGGTGTCCTTAGGTGGCAGTGGATGACTGCTAATATCAGTCTTTTATCCCTGGATCACTAGTTCAAACGCAGGTCAGGTCAGCAGCAGTAAAGTACTACTAGCTGGCTGTTGTCTGACCTGTGTCTGGTTTGTGAGATAAGCTGAACTGTGTCTGAATTTTGAATCCAGGGAACTGTAGCATTGCTGTTTCTATACAGCGGATTTTAAATACCATAAGCTTAATGTCGGTGTCATAAGGAAATGAAAATACCAGCCCATCTCACACATGTCTACAGTTGTGAGCTGTCTTTACAACAGCAGTTGTGAGCTGTCTTTAGGTTCCCTCTGGTGGCTAAGCGAAGTGTGTGACTTTCAGGCCCTGGAAGAGGCGTTTGCTGTCTTTAAAGCTGGATGAAGATACACGGAGTTTTCATTGTTTCTGAGGAATCTCTGTCATATTTAGGAGATGGTCAGGGCTTCTGGTTTCGCTATCCTGGTCACCATCAAATTTAGGGGCATTAAATCTTTGATCCATTGCTTGTGTCAACTTGGAGATACTAAGTTTCTTTGCTTCAGAGAGTGATAAAGCTTGCTGTTACAGACTATGTCTGTTGAGATTCACTCCTTTATTAAAACACAGGATTGTAATACAAGGTGGGAAAGAAGCCCAGAGTAAAGTGAGGTCATTGGTTATCTCTTACGCTGCAGTAATGGAAGGGATCCTTATGAAAATACTGTGATTTGGGGAATTAGTAACAAAATAATATTTTCTTTATAAATGTCATTCAGTATAAGAAGAAGTCCTTGCTTTTGTGTCTATATTCAGCTGATAATAAGGGGCTTTTGTTTGTTACTGCTGAGAAAGAGGTCATGCTGCTAGAAGTTGCTGACAGTGGGGGGGTGCCACCCCTCAGGACTGGTTGGTGAGCAGGTGAGCCAAGAATTGAATGGAAACTGGATTATGCTGTTCTCAAGAAGTGGTCTTTCCAGGTCAAGTTAAAATATCTTTTGATGTTTGTTTTATCACTTAGGATTTCAGGCTGTTACTGCCCACTGGGTAAACAGTTTAGTTTTCTGAATCTGGCTTCTGACATTCTCACCTCTCTGCCAAATATACATTTGAGATTTTAGTCATTCCCTGGATGCAGTGGTTGCTGCCAATGCTCGTTTAGTATTGAGTGAGACATTAAGTATATGCATGTACTTAGAGTGAAAATAAGAGCCAGCTTTAGCTACTGCTAACATATCTTTTTTTTCTTGGTTGAACTGTATTCTGTTCAGCGACTGATACATTGAAATACAGTCGATCCAGCATCTCAGATGGGAGAAGAATCCAGAACATTCCATCCTTGCCTAGGCTATTCTTGCAATTGAATCTTGTGAAATGTCAGAAAGAGCTTGCACATGTTTGGTCTTAACTTTTTCAGTTGTCCTGGGAAGAGCTGAGCAAGATTTGAACTCAGTCTTGTCACTATGGGATAATTATGTTTTTGATGAAGCCAGAGATAAAAATACTAGTGAGGTAGCTACTTATATACTCCCCTGGCTTCTGTCTAGGTCCGCTTATTTCTGAATGAGTGTTTTAGCTGAAGGCACATCTTTAAGCAAAAAAAGTCATCCTTACACTATGGAAGACTTTATCTTCAAAGGAAAGCTCTATTAGTAAGTGTTTTCTGAACACTTCTGCTGGTTACAGAGTGGAGTTTGCAAGACAGGGATAATGCTGGTATAACTGTACTTGCTGTAGCTATATGAGAGTATGAATGAGATGTGTGAATACTTCCAGCCTTGGACAACTTCATGGGCAGAAAGGCCAGAGGATCAAGATGGATGAGAGTTATAGCATGTTTCAGCCAGTCCTGTCATCTGGAAAATATGGGGAGGCTGAAACAGGGGTGCATTATTCCTGCTTTGCAATTTGGACATGGGTAGTGTGACCTAGTCTCTATATTGTATAGCATTTCAAGATCCTGGGTGAAAGACACAAACAGTGTTATATCCTGTTTTTGTCCAAAATGAGCAGTATTTTATTAGCTGCTTCTCAGAATGTGATGTCTGCAACAGAGCTCTTCTTGGAGAGGGACCAAATCAGCTGTGACTGGGGATGAGATTAAGATGGAAATCTTTGCCCTCAGAGCATTCTCTTGCAGGATGGTCAGATTTGAGTATAGATCAGGATTTTGCAAACATTTATAGCCAGAAGAAACTACTTATTGACAGTATCAGCTTGCTGGCTGAAGCCAGGAGAGCAATGCTTCATAACGGTACCCATGCCATAATTTAGGAACCTTAATCTCAGGACAATCTCCAAACATTCCCCATCTTGTTTTCCAGATCTAGAGATAAACAGTGATCTGAACAGTGATGACTTCGAATATGAAGATGAAGCAAAACTCATTTTATTTCCTGATCACTATGAAATCCCATTACCTAATATAGAAGAGTTACCAGCACTGGTCAGTGAGCATGTGGAAGTTGTGATACAAATAGTCTTTTGCTTCAGTTTTTATCAATATGGTGCTTTGTTTTCTCATGTGTGGTGCTTGGTTTTACATAAAGACCTTTTTTAATCAACTATAATAGTAATATTTAAAACTCTGATTTGTCTTTGCTTCTTGCATTACCTTTTTACCTCCTGTATTCCTTCCCTTATTATGATACCAGAATGTCCCAGGGAAACTCACTTGATACATGTGTCTACTTTTCTGCTAAAATAAAACTGCAATCCAGAAGATTACACGCATATTTATGTATATAAATAGTCTTACTGATATCCAGTTCTGTAAGTGGTTGGAAGTGGGCTGAAAGCCAAGTTCTGTCTAGTCACTGAATCATGTTAGGTTTTGTTTGATGTACACTTGTCTTCCAGGTGACGATAGCTTGTGATGCACTCCTCAGTGCAAAATCACCGTACAGGAAGCAGGACCCTGACTCCTGGGAAGAAGAACTACAGGCATCTAAACATGCCAAAACACTTGTACAGTTAGACAATGGTGTTAGAATTCCCCCCAGGTAAGGGTAATAAGGTTGGTTTGTTGTAGATTCTCTAATAATGTCCAGAGTAACAGAATTAAAGCCAGCAACTCAGCCAGCAATTCTGTGTGACTCCAGGCTGGGTGTATGCTTTGTTTGATCTACTGTAATTGGAAATACAGGACTAGTTCCTGACTTCTGTAATTTCTTCCTGTTTTCTCTTGCAGTGGCTGGAAATGCTCAAAATGTGACCTGAGGGAGAATCTGTGGCTAAACTTGACAGATGGTTCTGTGCTTTGTGGAAAGTGGTTCTTTGATGGCAGTGGCGGGAATGGGCATGCAACAGAGCACTACAAGGAGACAGGTTATCCACTAGCAGTGAAGTTGGGAACCATCACTCCTGATGGAGCAGGTCAGCTGCTCAGAACCTGGCAGGTTCTGAGATGAGCTATCTTTTGTACATGTGTGTATCTATTACAAAGTGTTTTTGTACTTCTAGTATAAATCTTTCTGAGAGTGTGATATGGAAGGGAAACCCTGTGAGTCTGTGAATCTTGACTGGGATAGGGGGGACCAACATGCACTCTGTTTGGAGGAAGCCCTTATCCTCCTGTTTCATATCTAGTGTAAATAGTTTTTTTTGGTTTGTATAATAGTAGATATGTAATAGAAGAATGGTATTATTTTGAGACAGCAGAATCCAGAGAAACTGTTTTCCAGTTCTACATTTGCTAGGGCAAATGGTTCAATCTTATGTACATAGAAACAATAACAGAAATTTTTTTTAAGTCAGAGAAGCCTGTTCTTAACAGCATGTATGTTGGGGTTTTTTATACTGGAAACTGTGCTGGTTTTCCTTACTGTTTTGGTAACATTTAGTTCAGTCTGATAAGCACCCATCTTCATGGAGCTGCTGTGGTGCACATTTGTAAAATGCCTCATGATCTTGAGAGGGGAAAAAAGCTATAGAGATATCTTTGTCACACTAGAATATGCAAATGTTCTGCAGTGTTGCTTTGGAGGACTATGGTGTGTGAGAATTAAATGGAGTAAATGCATGAAGCTGAGAAAGTCATAAGCAAAGCAATCCTTGCTGTAGCAGTATGGAGAAATAAAAATGGCAGAACATGTAGCATAATTATATTTTGGGTTTAATGCTTATGACCATGTGGGTGAAAGACTGCTGTTTAAAGCAGCCCCTTTTTTAACACATCAGTTGAGTTTTTCACCTTTTCATCTTTTCTCCATCTTTTCCTCCTATTCAGTGTCAGACAAAGGAGACTGTAGTCAGATTCATTCACTCCATTTAAGTTTGAACTTTTCATGATATGTTGGTTGCACTGTGACCTCACCAGAAGACTATGAGAATGTTGTGATGTCTTGTATGTGGATGAACAGTTGTATCTTTTGGGTATGCTTGCTACCACACAGTGGTATTCCATCAGATGGGCAGCTACAGCCACAGGCATGCCAGAGAGGTCATCAGGATCAGTAATAGAGAGTCTGATGGCTATTCAGCAGCTGGCAGCACAACTGAAAAAGTTCAGTTCCTTGGTTTGAGAGTGTTTGTTTTTCATAGGGCTGATAAATTTAAAAAGTTGCATTAGGTCTTTGAGTTCTTGGCTGACCTTCAGCTTATCATTTTAGTGTGAGTTTGGTACGAGCAGTCTTCAAGGAAGCTGCCTTTTTGTTAGAAGTCTTACATAGGGGATGGGCTGCATCAGAGCCAGGGTCTATAGTTGCAAGGAGAGGGCAGGGTAAGGACATTTTAGAAATTATATTTGTGCTGCAGACAGCTGTTCTGTGGGCTCCTGTTCTCTTCTGGGTTTGTTTTACCTTTCTTCTGGCTAAGTCTTCTCTGTTAGCCTACATCTGGTCATATGGAGGAAGGTCACTGTGAAAAAATGCTAGACATGAAGACGTGGTGAGAAGCACAGGCAGACTGGCAGAGGGATTCTGGATTTTGGTATGAGTAGGAACAAAGGAGGGAGGTAGTCATTCACTACAGAGGAAGAGGCCAATCCAGTGGTGTCCAATCCAATAAACAGCTCTTTATTTCTAATACAGAATTTTTCAGTTCTGTCTGCATCTCTGTGGGAAAAGGGCATAGATGGATTCCTTAAATTGTACTAGATATTAAAATATCGTTGGCAGTAGTCAGTTGGGCCTGTATACTCATAGTTTTGATGTGTCTGCCTGTATCTAATAGCTCCACAAAAATTCAGGATTTCTTGTTGCCATGTTCAAAATGTGGACTGGCCCCATATCTGAGAATTTTGCATACCCTCATGACCTATTTCTTGTTTTCCCTACAAAGTTCTCATTTTTTTGGGGGGAAAATGCTATGATCACTATAAATGTTCTTAGGTTTTAATACTGTGAGCCATGTAATTTCTTTTGAGGAGAGTAGTTGAGGTGATTGTGTTGAGAACATTGAAGATATTTACTGAGCTGTATGGATGTCTATGCATTTTTCATAGCCAAATTTGGTGAATATGAATGGGGCATGTGTATAGGCAGTCCTGTACTGAAAATGAAATGTTGGTAAACAAAGAGAAGGAATAACATTTGATACTCATTGATTTCTCTCTGCTTTCATAGATGTCTATTCCTTTGATGAAGAGGAGCCAGTTTTAGACCCACATATAGCAAAACATTTGGCACACTTTGGAATTGATATGCTGCAGATGCAAGTGGTAGGAAATCTGTCTTTTGTTTAGTTTGCTGTTTACTTGTCTTAGCTGGTGGTGGGAGAGAAACAGGAGAATGATACTGGTAGTTTATATTTGTGTTATCCTTCAGACTGTTGTGATAGTATTTAATTTTGTAAAGCCAGACACTTTATGTTTTATTTTCTGAGGTCTGAGTGAATCATTACTTTTATTCAGTGGTCTTTCCAGAAAATCTATTTTACTCAGCAACATCGAAAACTTAGTCTTAGCTGTTGTAAAGGTTTCATCTGTGTTCTTCAGACCAGTCTGAAATTCTTATGAAGTGATGGAGTAGTGCCAGCAGTAAATGACAATATAGTGACCCATACCTACAAGCTGTGAACAACTGATGTATCTGAAAGCTGAGCTGTAAACGGGAGAAACTTCAGTGTCATAAATTCTGGCTTTTCCTATTTGAAAGAAGGGAATAGTACTTGGATCCGCAGCTTTTTGTGTGGCTTGCTTGCTGGGACCAGCTTCTACAGCAGTTATGCCTGTTCATTAAAAGTGGAATATGAAACCTGAAATAATGCGGTGTTTTGAAGAGGTCAGAGCCTGGGAGAAGTGAAGCTCCCAGCTGGGTTTGAGGTTACATCTAGGAATACCCAAAGAGCCAGTAGTCTGTGGTGAAGAGCTAAGATGCATATTAGCAGAATGAGCTGCTAGTGTTCTGACCCCGATTACCTGCGCTGTGTGCAGGATTTACCTCTCTTTGCCTATTGGCTCGGCTCTTCTTTTTTAGAGTATAGATCACAAAGTTGGTGATGATGGCAGCAGCATGATTCTTGCAGAAGTTAAACAGATAAGAAAAAAAATCATCTTCTTGCTTTCAGACAGAGAATGGGTTAAGAGATAATGATATAAAACCAAGAGTCTCTGAATGGGAAGTGATTCAGGAAGCTGGTGTGAAACTCAAGCCTATGTATGGCCCAGGATACACTGGCATGAAGAACCTGGGAAATAGCTGCTACCTCAATGCTGTCATGCAAGCCATTTTCAACATCCCAGAGTTTCAGCGAGCGTAAGTAGCTTCAAATTAGTTCTTGTCACCAGCTGCTGCATTCCTCAATCTCTTTTTCTAAGAAAAATGCTATTTTAATTTTTGTCTCACCTGCAAACAGGTCTCTTTCAGTCAGTTCAGTGGCTTCTTAGAGGATTTAGTGATTGTATTCTGTTCTGGAAACAGCTGGAACACAAAACCCTATCTGCCTTTGAAATCAGAACTTCTTAACTTAGCTTTAGTGGTGGGAAATAATATGCCACCTTGTAAATTTGATTGCTCTGTCAGAAAACCACAGGCTGTCCCTGTTTTTAGATATGTATGTATAGATCTCTATCTCAATATCATCAGTAACACGTTAAAGTTTTTTATAGTGGCTCATGTCTCTAAAGGTGCAAGAATCATTCTGTTGCTTCAGTGTCATTTGTGCAAAACAATGTACTGGCATTGCTAATATTGATCCATGCTAATGTAAAGCAGTGCACCTTTTATGTGCAGGTCTGGCTAAAAAAAGGGAAACTGTCAGAGGCATTTTAAAATTAATATTATTATTAAAAAAATTCACATTTCATTTCATGAAAAGGGTACTGTGAGCATATTCTTCCACTGAATAATTAAAAGAGTAAAAGGACAAAAACACAACAGAGGAATATAAAATATTCCTGACTAAATCTGATCACATCACTCCAAGGAGGGCAGCCTTTTTATAAGGGACCATCTATGGTTTGCAATAAAATTCAGAATGCTCTTTTTTTTTTTTTTCAGTCATGTGGAGTACAATCTGTAGTTATAGTCTGCCAGTTTCTCTACCTCAATTTTCAAGAAATATTAAAATGGGCTTTAAAAGGAGATTCTTTTCCCACAGCATGGTCCTTGGAGTTACCTGGAGCGCTTATTATCAACCAAGTAGTGAAGATCTTTGAAAGAGGGACTAGGCAGAAATGAGATGTGTTCTTTCAACATGGCTGTACCTACCTACCCCTTTTTTTTTTTGTGCTCAAGGGAAGCAGTGCTCAGATAGCATGGTACTGAATGTCTCACTGTCCAACAAACTAGCTATAATAATGTATACCTCAGCATTTATTGTCAGGAGTTAGCTTTTGTTTCTCTGAAAAAACTCCATAGAAATATTTTTTTTTTTAATGTGTTTTATTCCTGGTACAAAGTTGGAATTTATTTGCTGATGTTGATTAAGAATAAAAAGTACATTGGTTCTCAAATTCAAATTCTTTACTGTTAGAGTGGTGAGGTGCTGGAATGGGTCACCCAAGGAAGTTGTGAGTGCTCCATCCCTGTCAGTGTTCAAGACCAGGTTGGACAGAGCCTTGGGTGGCATGGTTTAGTGTGAGGTGTCCCTGCTTATGGCAGGGGGGTTGGAACTGGATGATCTTAAGGTCCTTTCCAACCTTAACTATTCTATGATTTTGTGATTCAACCCAGCTCTGTTTTGACATCAAAACATAACACCATCCTGCAGCTATTTCAAGGTCACAGAACAGAATTTAAATTCCAGATGGCCACCACCACCATATCTTTTATAGCTAGAAACATCTAAGCAAAACTTGAATGTCCATTTCCTTATTTCTTTATTACTATTTTTCCATGACAGAAGCACTCACCAGGGATAGATTAAGTCACTGCTATGGTACAAAAGTTGATGTGTTAGTGCAGAGGAAGCCTGCTAATGTGTCATACTGAGCATCTGCTAAGGTATCCTTGAGTAAATCTAACTGCACTATTTAAGTGTTTCTGCTTTGTTCTTGCTGCCCAGGTATGTAGGAAACCTTCCACGAATATTTGACTACTCCCCTCTTGATCCAACGCAAGATTTTAGCACTCAGATGTAAGTGACACTTCTCAGTGATTTATTTGGTCAAGTTAAATAGACTTTAAACAATTCAATGACAGCAAAAATCACCTCTACGTGGGCTTGAAAGTGTGTTACGGCACAAGGTAGAATGGGAAGATTTGCCCACTGAGTTGCAGGTGATGATCTCTCAGCCAAAGACAGTAAACGTTTCCTGCTTGGAATAAAATTTCTCTTTTTTGTTTTTATCACCTTTTTTTTTGTTTTGTTTTGTTTTGTTTTGTTTCTACCCCATCACTCTTTTCCCTACAGGGCTAAACTGGGACATGGCCTCCTTTCAGGCCAGTACTCTAAGCCACCCATGAAATCTGAGCTTATTGAGCAGGTGATGAAAGAAGAACACAAGGTATTTGCCTGAGTTTGTACAGCATGGTAACTAGGTAAAAGTGATACCCTGAGAAAAGGAACAGGTGCTGGGCATTGAAGAACATGTGTGGATCTGTCATGGGATACTTAGCAAGGTGGAATGTGCAGGATTTCAGTCAGGAATATATTAGTCAGGGGCTATTTGTGCAAAGCATCAAAGTAGCCACTGGTTCTGCTAATAAAGTTTGCTGCTTGTCCAGTGATGAGTGCAAAAGTTTAAAAAACTGCCAACTTACATTTATGTTCTCTGAGGAACAAAATAAAAAAGTTATCTAGAGAATCCTGTGTATTTGGAAGCAAATTTCTAAACCCTCTTTAATTTCAGAAAGAATTATAAAGAGCTAAAGAGTTGTTTCCAGGATGTGTCTGACAGAATTCCTCCTGATTACAGGAGAAGCTGTCTGGGTAATGCAAGATTAGGTGGTGCTGGAGGCTTCCATGTAGATGAAAGAGGGACCATGCAGAGTCTTGTTTGCTGGGCTTTACTCAGGTTATTTCATGGTACAAAAATCACTCAGAAGCATGCCTGTACCAGTGTGATCTGTACTGAGAACAGCAGTGCATGTGGGTTTTGATATAAATTGAAATTCTAATTGCCAGACAACTGGGGGAGAAGAATGTATGTATCCTGATTTATAATAATTCACAATAGAAGAGAATATTGGAATCAGCTTTTCTCAGAATAGGCAATTTCAGAACAAAGGAATACTGAGGGGCAAGAATATCCTATATGTGAAAGAGAGAACTGGAAGATGAAATAACCTTTTCTCTCATGTTTACATAATACAGAATTTTATTTCTCAGTCATTATGTTACCAGTGGGAGACTGTCCTTTTATTTTTACTGTAATGTGCGATAATTTTTGCAGCAAAACAGATGCTTATCTCACTATTATCTAACTAGTATCTAGCTTTGAGAACTCCATTATTGTTTGTTCTGTAATCTTCATATTGCCTTTGTTGTGTTCTATCAGCAACAAGAAAGTTGCTTGTTTCTCTTACTCTTCAAAAATCATTAAGGCATGTCTTGGCATTGTAATATCCATGGACCCATGTCTTCATCTGTTTGTGCTTTTCTCCTTCTCCAGCAATGAATAAATTCACTCATAATCATCAGAAAGCCACTTCATATTCTTTGTCCCAATAGCCTTTTGGTTTTAGCAATAAGGATGATCTTTGATGAAGGTCTTATTGATCTCTTTGTATTACCAAGGTTAATGGGCATTGCCTGATTCACTAGATTGTTTTTTTTTTTTTTTGACTAGTTCTTGCTTGATGTTGTGAAGTAATCACAGTAGTTTAGTGGCAAGATGGAAAAATTCTCTTTTTGTAAGTTTATTTAAGCTTACATCACCCTTTGGAGAGCAAGATCAGCTCAGGTTTTGCTGTTCTGCTTAAACTCTACTGCTTTTGAAATTGCCTTTGTTTTCCATGGAGTCATCCAATTAACAGTCGTCTTAAGGAAAATACTAGTTATTGGGACTATGTTATCTATCCAAGCAAACATGTTGTTTTGGCTTTGTTTTATTACTCAAACCATCAACTGTGAAACATCTTGTTTAGAGTGATACTGGGAACATTGAACTTAGAATGTTTGTATCCCTACAAGCTTCCTCTTATTGTGACCCCAAGCAGCATATGGAATCAACCCACAGAAGCCATTGACAGGGTATTTAGAAATAAAAGTTCAACTAATTGATACTGAAAATGCTGTAGAAAGAGCTGTCTTTATGGAGAAAGAATCTCTGATGCCAAGTTGTAATTTTCTACACAGTAGAAATCATGCACACTTTTGTCACAGAAGCTTGGTAGTAGATATTTTCCTCTACCTGTTGCTGATACAGGAATTCCTCCTTCTGAAATCGGAATACCAAGGAGATTTTGGACAAAGATAGAGCATCTGGTACAGATTAGTTTACATGATCTGAAATCCCAAGTAATTGCTTTTTATAGTAGCTATTCAGTTTTGAAACAATGAATGAATCTTGTTTGTTTTCTTTAAATGGTTTAAAACTTAATCAATGCATCACTGTGGCTAAGGAATAGACTGGATTTCAACAAACTTGCCTGCTTTCTTAAATGCACACAGGATATGAATGAAGAATAATGTGCTAAAATTCAGGGATTTGAACCCTTTGAATGAAGTGTCACTTTCATGTTTAGCCCAGCAGCCAATGCTAGCAATGAGATATTGAGGGGTTTTTTTGTTTAATTTCAGATGGCATAAAACTCTGTCAGGAAGTAGTAGCCATCTGCTGGCATTTCACAATACTTGTGTTGTTCTTAAGTTCAGTTTAATAAAGTAGTAGTTACATGTAGCATCAGATGACTTCCTTAACTAATTCATAGCATGTATTAGGATTTGAAACAGCTTTTACTGATTTTGTTCTTTGTTGTATTGAAGATTTATTTTAAAAGAAAAATTAAGCGTAGCTATTTTCTCTATTTGCTCACTCTGGGCATACAATCTGGGGTGCTTTTTTGTTTGGTGTGTTTTCCCCTTCCTTCCCCCAGTAATACTGGTATATGTACAGCTAGTAGTTTCTCATCCAGAGAGTTGTGCTGATGTTTATAATAACTATAATTGCATAGGATTTTAGGCCTTCAGTGGTTTCAAGTGCTTGTGCTTTCTGTCTGTAAAATCAATCATAAATTTTATTTTCATAGGTATTCTATAAATATTTGTTGTACTGTGAAGCTAAAATTTTTAACAAGGGGAACTTAGTCTGGAGATGGCAGCAGTTTTCTTGTACCCACTGTGACACTAAAAACAAGCTGAAAGCCTAAAGGGTTGTCAGCTAGGACTTGATTTTCTACTTAGAGCTTTGCCATTTCTTTTGTTATTTTACTTGTCCTTGAAGTAGAAAGGGTTTAGAGGGCAGGGCCCAATCCTCTTCTGAAGACTGTCATGCTTGACATGTTTCTCTTCTCCCTGCTCAAATGGCTGAGTAAAAGGTGTATAGGTGGAAACAGGCCTTGATTCCAAACTTACTCCATTATACATCAGGGCAGATGTGCCACATGACCATTTTTTTTGCTTCTGATGTACAAGGAAGCCTGGTATAGGGTAATTTGAGCTGGTTTATGCATTCTTCTCCCTACTCCTAGCTTTGATGAAAGGCAGATGAGGACTCTGAAGCGAGGTATATATATATATCGCAAGATTCAGAAATCCCTAGAAAATCTCTTTGTTCAAGCAATACTGATACCGTCTCTACAAGAGTCTTTAAAGAACAGCTGAGCCTAATGTGGTTGCTGGTGTACTGCCAGAAATTGAAAAAGCATTAAAATTGAGAACCTACTTTTGAATTCAGTAGATCTAGGAATACCTGGTGAAACCAACAGTAAAATTTTGCTCTTCTAGTGTGTGTTTTATGTGCCTTCCATTTTATGCTGCTTTTTCTATATTGCTGTGATAGCACAACTGTAGTAAAGAATGAGGTTGGCCAATTTTTTAACAGCCTCTAATATCGTGAAAGCTGCATGTCTGGTTTGTTTGTCTTGAAAATGATTTGGTGTCATGGTGGATGAGGGCAAATTTGAGTAAGAGATTCTGACCCTTTCAACTGTGTTACTTAGAAGGCTTAATAGCTAGCTATGTCTTTAGGATGTCATTTGGGGTGATTCAAAGGCTTCTTGAAATGGTATAGAGGGTGAGAAAGTGAAAACTAGGACTTCCTTGGAAGCGAAAGATTTTCTAGTTTGGGGTAGTTTCCTAATGAAACTAAAGCAGTATGTTATGGTCCTTCAACATGGCCAACACTTACAAATTCTCATCTCTTCTTAACAGTCCATCTTGGAAGGCATGCTGCACACATTAGTTGTTCCCTGTTTGATTCTGTAGAGATCTCTGGAAAGGTTATGTCCTGAGTAAAGCTGCTAGCTAATATACCAAAGTGTTTCATGCCCACATACATTTAGGTGGAACAGGGTTCTGAAAAAAAGTCAGATTTTAGAAAACAATTGTAAGCCTTTAGCCTTCTGGAAACTACTAACCTTTAGGAAACCTTCAGTAATCTCTTTTAACTTGCAAATGCCATAGAAAGATCAGATAGAGTGAATGCTGTAGGAACTATGTCATAATACATACTCTAAACCCCCCAGATCATGTTTATTAAAATGGAAAACCAGATGAAACCAAAGTGTCATTTCTATAGTGGCAGAAATGGGTCCTAGGTAGATCTAGTTGAGTAACTTTGGGATATTTGGTCCAGGAATGAATATTTTCATAGAATCATAGAAATTTTAAAAGGTTTCTCTTTATTCTGTTTAGGCTCAACACAATGGAATATCTCCTCAGATGTTTAAGGCTTTTATAAGTAAAGGCCACCCAGAATTTTCCTCTAATAGACAACAAGATGCACTGGAATTTTTCCTACATCTTATAAATCTAGTAGAGGTGAGAAAATCTGAATTACTCGTTTCCCTGTTTATATTAGACAATGAGGACAGAGCTGAGTGGCTCAGGTTTTTTGTTATACTTTTTTTAGTCTTGAGTTCCTAGAAAATGGCATTGATTAAAAAGTATTTTGGTTCATAAACACTTGTTTCTTTAGTACTTCCTCCTCTTTACTTCAGACCCTTCTCTGTGTGACCACACGCAGGGCCAATACTACTGATAACAACAGCTAGAGATATAGAAAGGTCAAGCATTACTGTTCAGGCTATAAGATTTATAAACATACATGACTGTCCTTTTAAATTACTGTTCATGTTATGATTACTTGCTATCCATTTGTTTACTATATTGAAGTCTGTCTTGGAATATTAATGAATTGGCTATTATTATTGTTACAAATTTATATCATAGTTGGGAGTGAACTAATTACCATGTCCAGTTCTCTTACAAATCCCAGCTGTACATCAGTGAATCACTGCGGGAGGAAGGACACCTCCCACAGCAAAGTGACTCTTTGTCTGTTGAGTATTTCTGTATAAAATTACAAAATTTGTTACAAATAATAATTAATATATTAATAAATAATAATTATATATGATCTATAATAACACATATAATATATATAGTAATATTATTATATTATATGCAATAATATATTAATTAATAATAAAAATAAAATTACAAAAATCTGTTAGTTCCACTGAGCTCCAGCTCAATGCTGTGTGTAGAAAGGTCAGTACTGTGAATGTTAATGATGTCTTTCTGAAAAACAAATTTACAAGTATATGTGGTTTTGATTTAAGGCACTTTTGGTGCTCATCCTTCCACACTCTTCTTCCCTTTTTCCCCAGGAATTGAGGGTATTTATTCATGTGTTACAGTCTAGATGAAGTTATTCACATTTGCATGCATTGTGTTCCATATCTCAAAATACATGTACTGATTATAGGATGGTTAGAAGACATTTTCTGGCTTTTGACTGATAAGACATTCACTTGAACAGTAAAGAGGAGGTATATTATTTGTATGACAGTCCCATCTGGATAATGAACAAGTTGCTTGTTCTGTGTCAGTGCAGATTGAGACTGGTAGGAGAAATTCTGTTTGCTTAAAGGATGCTCTATGTTGCTTACCTGAGCTTTCTGTCTTTATTGTAACCTGCCACCTTCGTATCTTCTTTTGTTCACCTTGACTCATTCAGATTTATTAGGGACACACTCTGAAAGTTACTATGTATAGAGAGATACTGCTTTGTATTGGGGACTTCCGTGGGATTGTCTGTGGATGTAAGAGTTCTACATGTGGTAAAATGCATGTAGAATCACGGCATCATGAGCTGCCAGATCTGGTGCAAGATTGTTGTCTTTGTGCTTGCCACAAAACAATCAGGAACCTTTGGCTTCTCTGGTAATTTTAGCGATTGTCACTTAAATGATCTGATCTGATATTCCTTTCAGAGGAACCCTGTAGGATCAGAAAACCCTAGTGATGTTTTCAGGTTTCTGGTGGAAGAACGCACACAATGCTGCCAGTCTAGAAAGGTCCGCTACACAGCGAGGGTGGACTATATCATGCAGTTACCTGTTGCCATGGAGGCAGCAACAAACAAAGGTAAGGAAAGAAACTAGTTTATTGACTGACCTTCTGGTGACTCTCAGTCATGAGGGAATGAAATTCTCACCCCTATATGATCTCTTTATATGGATAGAATGGTTCAAGGCCATGTGACAAATCACACCAATGAACTGATTGAGGAAAGTTACTTGATTTGGTTTTTTTTAAAAGAAGATTTTATCCACACATCTGTTTGTGGCTATACCGTTCCTGCTTATATTTTTAGGGAAGAAGGATTCTACCTAGATGCTCCTGGTAAGTGTTCAGACAGATTTCTCCTCAAACTGTGGGACCACCATTAAGTGTCACCACTCAGCAATATATCACAGAGAATGGTAGCAGTTTATTTGATAAAGATGTCAATGATTTATGATTTAAAACCTTAATCTGGATTTGACTCAGGGATGTGCCACACCACTTGTAGTACAATTTATTTACACTTGTGGTTTTTGCATATGTGTGCCCAAAGATTGTCATTAGGATTGGATTTCTTTTGTTCTGGACAGTGAACCAGTATATAAAAACTTCTTAATTCTAAAAGAGGAATTGGGTATACTAGGTAATGAGTATCTTGTAAAAACAAACACGTACTCACAAACCCAACCAACCAAAAAAAACCCAAACCCATACCAAAAACCAACCAACCAACCCAACCCAACCCAACAAAAAAACCCAACCCAACACAGAACTTCCACCACACTGGCTTTGTGTTCATTAGCAGCAGATGATAAGGCCTAACACGATGATAATAGGGTTATAAGACAGTTTGTTGTCTATTACGCCAAAGCACACAATTTGGATATTTAGAGCTTTAGGAGAAGTGGGAAGGAGGATGAAGTGGTGGACATTAATTTAATATACGGGGGTGTTTTTTTCATGTTTGTGAGCTGCCTGAAAATGCATACTTGTTTTTAAAGGAGAAAATGGCTGAGAAGGCTAGGGGACTTAGAAACAGAAGAGAGGTACTGACATATGTTGGTTGCCCTGCAGTCAGTGGTGAGAGTGTTGTAGGTTAACAAAATGAACATATGCCTGAGGTGGAAGTGAAGGGAGCATCACAGGTGCATGAGAAGGGGGATCTTCCTCTGCTTTCCTCCATAATCTCAAAATGAGAAAAATATTTTAAAGCCAGAAAGAGCTATCCTGATTATTTGATCTGATCCTTTGCAATAGCACAAACCACAATTCCACTTACTGCTTTTTACCTAGCCCACAGGTTCTTGAATGGGACAGTGTTTTAAAATGACCATTTTGACTTGAAAATCAAAGGTTTGTAAAACTTTATATTCTTTGTTCATCAGTTTCAGTGATGAATCTATTCTTATAAGATGGCATGTTATTTTCAGGCAATGGCTCAGGAGGTATATTAGATTTTGAATTTAACATACAGTGATGCTCAGCTTGCCAGTGTCAGGATTCTTTCTGTATTGGACATAATCCTGTCCTTTCTAGAAAGTCAGGTGACACAAACAGCAGTAATTTTCCAAGTCATATTTAGCTGATAAAGCAGGTAGTTGGTGTTCTCATTAACACAGGATTCTGGCTGTCATGGCAAGATTTTAATTTCCTGTTGCCCAGTATTACCAGTTCTATGTTGTCACCATGAAAAGAAACCTTCAAAAAACAGTTGTGGTTGTAAGTGTAGCTCTTGACCCCAGTGCAAACAACAAGATTTGATACCTCATTACAGCCATAAAGTGTTCTATTGATAAGTGGGGTCTTGCATTTCTAAGGCTTTCAAAAATAAGACTAGTGAGGGACATTATAACCATGACAATGTTCATTTAGCTTTTAGTGTGATGTGTATTTTTCAGATGAATTAATTGCCTATGAATTGAAGAGGCGAGAAGCAGAAGCTACAAGGAGACCTCTACCAGAGCTTGTCCGTGCCAAGATCCCATTTAGTGCGTGTCTGCAGGCCTTTTCTGAGCCAAGCAATGTAGAGGACTTCTGGAGCAGTGCCCTTCAAGCAAAGTCTGCAGGAGTGAAGTAAGCGTGTGTCTGGCTGCCTATTAAGAATATATATGGTAGTGCTCTGTGCTTATTTTGGTACCTGGACATGATGCAGAGAGAAACAGACAAAGGCATAGTGGGCTTTGGCATTAAATTAGTGTTGGGGTTCACAAATGTAATGTGTAGATCAAACCTGACGGGAGTTGTAATGACCAATTGAGCAGGAAAGAAATTTTTCTCAATTGTCAGACTTCAGGAAGTGATGTGTTCTGGTTGTTAAGACCTTAAACTTTAAACGCTTGCACCTTAATTTTCTGCCTATGTTTTAAAATTGGATCCTATGTATCAGGTAGTCATAGAGCTCTGTATTGTGTGGTAGCAGATGCAATCTGGATCTCTGTGCTTAGTCTCTTAATGTCTCATTCCACTAAGGATGCTGAGGGGCATTGTATGACAACAAAACAGGGTGAAGCAAACGAAAGTGTTTTCTTCTGAGAAAATTCTTTAGATAAATGGAAACTTTTGCATTTGTGAAGTGATGAAAACTTTAGGTTTATTATGTTGTCATATTTTATATTATATATTGTTTGTATTTGGATTTCAATCCATCTCCTTTGTATGCTACAGCATTTGGTTCCATCTGTTAAGTTTGCTTTAACTTACATGGGACCATGGTACAAGGTGGACATATTAAACAAGGAAACCCTGTGTGTTTATAATGAGGTAGATAAAAGAATCAAAACCATCTTGGTCTTAAAAAAGCATCAAGAAGAAATAGTATGGCAGATAGAGATAAGTGTAATTTTCAGGGGCAGTATTTCTTGCTGAGAGCAAGAGTTAGTCTGTTATCTGGCTTCGTTTTTATGTCAGCAGCAAGGAGTGGTTGAAAATTGCACTCTGCAAGGGGTTTGCTAAGTGACTAGGTAGTTTCTATTTTTAGATCGCTTAGCATACCAATGGCTCATTGCTGTCTTAGGATATAGTTTCACTGACATTGTATTGAACAATGCTTAAAAACCTGAACGTACACAAGTCCTAATGAACCTACTGAAATCCATCCATGGGTCCTGAAGGAGCTGGCAAATGAAGTTGCTAAGCCACTGGCTATCATATTTGAGAGATCATGGCAATCAGGTGAAGTTCCCGACAACTGGAAAAAGGGAAATATAACCCCCATGTTCAAGAAGGGGAAAATGGATGACCTGGGGAATTACAGACCAGTCAGTCTCACCTCTGTGCCTGGCAAAATCTTGGAGCAGATTCTCCTGGAAGGCATGCTAAGGCACATGAAAAACAACAAGGTGCTTGGTGGCAGCCAGCATGGCTTCACTAAGGGGAAATCCTGCCTGACCAATTTGGTGGCTTTCTATGATGGGGCTATGGACCTGAATGGAGAGGGGTAGAGCAGTTGACATTATCTGCCTGGACTTGTGCAAAGCATTTGATACTGTCCCACACGACATCCTTGTCTCTAAATTGGAGAGACATCAATTTGATAGGTGGACCACTTGGTGGATAAAGAACTGGTTGGATGGCTGCACCCAAAGAGTTGTGGTCAATGGCTCAGTGTCCGGCTGGAGACCAGTGACGAGTGGTGTCCCTCAGGGATCGGTGTTGGGACTGGTCTTGTTCATCATCTTTGTCGCTGACATGGACAGCGGGATTGAGTGCACCCTCAGCAGGTTTGCCGATGACACCAAGCTGTGTGGTTCGGTGGATACG
>NDXB01006610.1:77879-114189 GCA_002631895.1 Agapornis roseicollis | reverse complement strand
CCCCACTCCTGCTGCAAAAGAGCTTTAATGGCCTCAGGGCAGGCAGCCTGAAACCAGGAATTAGGTTTTCATCTGTAAATAAGCTTGAAACACATTTTTGGGTAAGGGGGGAGAGATGTGTGAGAGGAGGTTACACAAGTGGTTGGAAACATTAATTAAAATACAGATTATAACTATTAAAGCCTACTCAGAGCTGTTGACAGGCTCCTTTTAAATAGGACACTGCAATGTTTTAGTTTAATACATTCTGGCAGTGTCACCGGGGTTAAGGCTAATACTGGGATGTGTGGATCCTGTCATGTTATTGTCAGGAGGAATGCAGGGATTAGGTTTAAAAGTGGCGGTGGGTGAGTGGTGCAGCTGTGTACACTTATTATAAAAGATTTAAGTCCCACTGGTAAAATCAATATATTAAATTGCAAAAGCCTCTGTTTTTAATTAGTTTAAATCATATATACTGTTAGTGCTGTTATTGCTTCTATCCTTGAACCAAGTGAGGAAATGCTAATATTTATGTGGAAACTGTTAATTTCTTGTTAAAATGATAACACATTTAGTTTTATGCCTCTAAATTGTTCTAACTGGATGAATACCAGTGAGAAGTTGCAATGATGGATGAAGTCATCTGAGCAAGAACGCAAGTAAGCAAATTCTGATAGCATGTCAGATAAGGAGACTACCTGTTGATACACAACATTAAGAGACTGTGATATTTTAAGCCCTTTTTCAGTGGTACAGTCCTCCTCTCTGGGGCATTCATCAAAATACTTTGGTGAATTAACTCCATATATTACAGATATAAAAATATATGCTATTATATGCATATATTTCTTCTCTAAAGTGAAGGAACTTAAAATGAGTGAGCTGTTTAAATTAGTAGCAGGATGAAGATTTTCATTCTACAACTGTTTGAAGTAAATGGAACTACTCAAGAGGACTAACCACATGGATGAAGTTCCATGCACGGATGTGTTTGGAAAATGGAAACCAAAGAGAAAGTTCTTGGCTTGGTCTTCATTGGTGCTAATTGTCAAATTTCTACTGAAGCTGGCCCTATGGTCTCATTTATACAACCGTACATCCAAAATAATTCCCATAAACTCCCTCTTGATTTACAATAGCACAATTAAGAACAGAATTGGGCCAAAGAAATGCCTGTGTTGAAATTATGAGCATTCAGTAGTAGAATTGCTAGAGCTTCACACAGTTTTTTCCCCTAACCTTTGAATTGTTTCTGAGGGAGGCTTCTGTCGCTGCAAATAATCAAAACATGAACTAGCTCCTATTAGTCACTCCTTATCATTATTAGCCCAATCCATGTTGTTGAAGTACAGCTGAATTCCCATCTTTGCAACAAACAGAATTTAGCAAATAACGTTTGACAAAAATGTGAATCTGATATTTCTTAATACAAGACATATTTCATATGGAGAAACTTCAGTGGTGGAAGATTCCTGGTATCAAAATATCTGAATCACAGTACAAATAAACAGCATGTTGTAAAGACTGCGGGGCCAAATTCCATGCTGGAGTGATTCCACTGAAGTCAGTGGAGTTGTGCCAGGAGATAAACTACCATCTAGATTTTTTGGTGTACATGTGAAAACCAGAAGTGTTTAAGGTTTTGTCAGTAAACATTTTTGTTATGAAAAAGATCACAGGTAGCAAAGTGTAAACTGACTGTAATTCAGATATCTCTCTTGGAAATCCTCATTTTGTTGATGATAACTACAGTTTGCTGAGGCCCTTTTTATTTGAGTGTATGTTCTACAATTCCATTTCTATCTCAATTTACCTGATTTATAGCAGGTAACGTGAAAGTCATTCTTGGGTGCAAGCTCCCTTGCACGTTCTTTTACACATTTGTGTTATCTACATCTTGAAGTCAGTGAAAATACTTTAGTGATCCAGATTGGGTGGATTGAATTAATGGCAACTCTGAGACTACAAGTTTTAGTGTAATGGCTTTATTGTTTCAGAACTAAGATGCTTACAATCCAGTTCCTGTGCAAACATGTTTAACGTGTGTTAATGTGTTTCCAAACCAAACTCTTCCCGCAAAATTCTGCTTTTCATTAATTGACATCAGTAGCATGGTACAGTATTTCAAAGCACTGGCCAAATATAAACTGTGTTTCTAATTTCCTTACTTTCCTGTGTTTGGAATGCCAATGTTAATTTGTTCCCATGGAAGAGTGAGAGCTGCCAACCACAGTTTTATATAAATGGCTTTACAGTGCAGGGCTGCCAACATTAAATGATACTTAGGAATTTTCATGACATTTTGTATTTAATGCTTGTGTGTGTACGTGTGAGAGAAATAGAAATATATGGGATGCTGAACAGCACAAGCATTAATGATCAAGGCAAATGTCTGAAGAAATTTATCCTTTGAGCCTCTCGTACTTAATATTTCTTCTCATTTAAGGTTTTTAGATTGTCTATCAGATATTACATAGCATATTCCTTGTGCTTAGGAAAGAAACTATTTTGCAGTGAATTTTGTTGCTAACTGTCCAAACGGTTCTCCCCACCTAATAATTCTAGTTATTTATTAAGGGATGAGCAGAAGGGCTTTTGTTTATGTTGCTATTCTGATCATTGTGGACTAGATTGTAAGAATGTGGTATTATTCAGCATGATAAAATGCAAAAGTAAGAAAAAAGCAGCCACAACTAAGGAATAAGGGAATAAGAGATTTTGATTAAATTGCCAACAGATACTTCTTTCTTTAAAAGGAGTAGCTAGATAAAATCATTTGCTTTCTTTAAGTCAAGCATAATCATAGTTTCTTTAGTAGAGTGTATTGTCTTTGTATATGAAACAAATGTTCCCTTTAAACAAATCTGTTTGATGATGGTAAAACCAAGGTCTGTTTATGGATCTCTCCTTTCATTCCTGGAGGATATTCAAAACACAAATTGTTCACATTTTGGTAGATTCCCCCTAATGAGTGCTATGGTTTATCTCTCTAGTTTCCCATTTTATTGGAACAGGTGCTGTGTCTGCCATCTGTGCCAGCCCTGTGCTATACCAACAAAGTGTTGTTTTGGTTCACTGGGTTTAGAAGTCTCCTGAGAGTAAAGAAATGAAAGAGAAAGAATTTAGAAAGTGCCTAGTGAAGGAAAGGCACTTCACGTAATGTGCTTTGTCACTCAAGTCTTCCCGTAAATTACCTTAAACTATTTCTAAACTGCTTAAAAAATTTTCTCCTTAGAGTATTAAGTTTCTGTTGCATCTCGGAGGTCCTATGCTAGTCTTTATCGTCTTTATCCTCTGCAGTAGCTTCCTAGTTCAACTGTTTTATTGTCACTTTGAATTAAATTCTACAAGAGCAAAAATTCTCCTTTTTCCCTTGCCTGAAAGTAGAATTGTAAATTGCCAGTCTTGCACTGTTTCTGATTCCGCCTCATTTAAAAGATACTGCAAATACTGCAAACAGCCATCCGAGTTTAAACAAGATTATGTTGTAATTAGACAGACAAACTCATAATTATTTAAGGGCTAAAACACCACTACCAACCCTTTCAGGTTCATTTTGACAGTGTTTATCCAGTGTATCTGGAAAGGCTTACAATTAAAGTGCCTGAAGGGTGGGGATGAGATTTTTCAGCATGCAGTCAGTGCTATCAGGTCCACCTGGCCTGGGAAACTATGCAGGCTTTGTAGTAGAGCAAATCCTTTAACTTAGATCTTCATGGCAAGCTCTTAAAAGCTACTTTCCTTTTGAAAAAGAAAAGGGGAGGAGGAGAGGGAAGGCACCACATCCCCTTAAATAATAATTAAAACAAGCAAGTGCCTTCTTAGGCTCTTTACGATGAGGGAACGCTATTGCACTGATGGGGCCGATGATCCTGCAGTGCATCATAGAATCATAGAATAATAGTTAGGGTTGGAAAGAACCTTAAGCTCCTCTGGTCATTTTGTCGTGCCTATTGTGCACAACTGCTTTTCAAATGAGCGGAAAGCTTCCTCTCATCTGGCTGCAGCTCCCAGTGCTCAGTTCCACCTCGGCACAAATGCACTGGTGTCACCATGCCATATGCTCAGCTGGAGCAGCCTGGCACCCGGCCACCCAGCAGTGAAGTCACCCGCTGAGGAGCTGGCACAGAATCTGCACCAGGTCTGGGGGGCTGTAAATCAGGCTGAGCTATGACTCTGTTACTACAGCCACTGGGTCAAATCCTGTCTTCAGGCACCTCGTTTCGCTGGCACCGGTGGGGCTGCCTCCGTCCTCCGATCTTACCAATTGTTCTTCCCGCAGCACAGGGGCAGTAAAACTTTTTAAAAGAGACCAGAAGAACCCTGGGAGAACTACTAAAAAATGCTCATAAAATAATACAGCATCAGTAGTGGGGAGTTATGATTCCAGTGGAGAGACAAGTTTCTTACCGAGTAAGGATTAGGAACAGGGCTTGTAGTATTTCACTGCTTGTGTATCTGAAACACCAATTGACTCTAATTAGCCCTTCAACACCCCAAGGGAATGTAAATGCAGCTTTGTCATTTAAATGGAAGATTAAAAATTACTGTAATTTAGAAAGTCTGAATTCTGGTGCTTACAACTTAGTAGGTTTAAAAACTATCAATTTTTTAACAGTTTATTTATATCAGCCAAGTATTTATAATGCCATGAATGATAATCATTGACCACTAACAGGAATCAACTCCTAATCGTATCTCTCCTACCCACATGTCCAATGCTAGCAAGCTGCTCCTTCCCTGATTCTCAAGGTTAAAACTCACTGCTTCTATTGCTAAAAATATTCTGAACATTTTAATCTTGGTACTTTCATTTGTTTGTTACTGTGCAGTCATTATAATCCCACAGGGACTTTTCAGATGTTAATAAAGAGTACTGCACATCACTTTTCCTGAAGCTTGTGTGGCACTATAAACATCATGCTGAGTTTACGTTCCCCTTTCTGACCATATCCTTAAAAAATCCAAGCATTTGTTAAGAGAAAGGAGGGGATATTTTTTTCCCTTCTTTTTTAGCAAAAAGAAAAGGAGAAAAAAACAAAACAAGTAACTTTAGCCTCACAATCTGCTAGTTACATAAAGCAGTTGAGGCAGGGAAAAACCAGAACTTCTAGAGATTGGTTGTTTCCTTTTGGAGGAAACAATAAATGTGCCCACTTGTATTTTAACAACATTACTACTGGGCCCCCTCATTACACAAATGTAATAAACTGCAGAAGAGCTGATAAAGAATCGTTCTGCACAGATCTTTCTCTTCAGCTCAAAAAGAAGCTTTTGAGTAACCACTCTCCTAAATCTTGGCCCAAATCTGAAGATGAAGATATTCAGCACTATGTGATGAATCATTTGTCTCCTGAGGCAGGTGAAAAGGAGAAGCAAATCAGACATGTGGTGTAAAACTTCTGCCATTGGTGTGAACGCATCTTTGACCTCTGAATACAATAATTCCTGCAACTTGGTGGCATGCATTATAATCATATTACAAGAATATTAGACTCCACATCCATAGACATCTCTACATTACGTTACCTGACACAGGGAATATGGAAATACTTGGAAGAATCCAGAATGGTGCAGAAAAATGTTCAAGCAAACCACAAATGCTGTTTTAGAAAACAGTACCTGTCACTTTGCTCGCTAGTCCACAACTGTGAGATGAGAGCTGTTTCATTGAAAATATCACAGAGTAGGGGAAGAATCTAAGTCAGCCTGTCTGTAACATGCTGAAAGCCTTTCCTCCCCATGTTAGCAGTTGTAGTCCAACAAGAGATTAGTGACTGATAGACAGTACAGACCGAGATGGAGAGGAACCATGTGTGTTCCTGCTCTTGAGAGGCACTGTTCTCAACTCCATACTCTTATTTCTGGGCTATTTTTAACAGTTGCATGCAACAGGATGTGCACTGTGTTCCCTCCATTCATACCAAACTGATGTGAGGACACAAGGGTGTATTACAACAGCTCTTCTTTTACCCCAGAACTGCAATTGCAAAATTGCATTTGAAGACACAAAACCCAAAACAAAACAGAAAATGCTGTTGTTAGGGGCTGACTCAGGAGGCCTGGATGGCCCAACCCAAGTGAGAGGCTCAGTGTCAGGAATCCAGCCCTGCGATCCACAATGTGGTATGCAGGGTAGGTGCAGCTGATGTCACCGATGGGTTTATCTTGTACCAAGAGAAAAATTTTTCTTGTATAATAGGGATTGTGGGTGGGACTTAAACTGAAAAGAAAGCAGCTCCTCACCTTCAGGTGCTGTTATGCCTGGGGTTTTTGGCCACCAACATTTGAAGTGCAAAGGGGACACATGCACACACTCTATACATGCATATATGTAAATATATAAGTATATAAATATTCTTCCTTGTGAGGGTGCTGAGGCGCTGACACAGGGTGTCTGGAGAAGCTGTGGCTGCCCCATCCCTGGCAGTGCTCAAGGCCAGGTTGAGTGGGGCTTGTAGCAACCTGCTGTAGTGGAAGGTGTCCCTGCCCGTAGCAGGGGGCTGGAAGTGGATGAGCTTTAAGGTCTCTTCCAACCCAAACCAGTCTGTTATTCTTCATGATGACATTTCTGAAATAATAGTTTAAACTTGCCATCACTGGCATTTTGTGTCTACCTCAGGAATATACATGGATATCATCAACTTAGAGATCTTAACTATTCACAGTTCTGAGGCCCATATACTGAGTTATTAAAGAAATAAACAGTCCCCTGCCTGTTTCTCAATAAAAATAAAAGTGTTGCATAGTGAACATTCCTAGAAAGCAAAAAGATCTTATGCATAAGCTATGAGTCCTATCACAGACAAAGGACAGAGAGAGGATGTGCAGTGGTTGTCAGTGATGGTCATTTCTGAGCAATGACCTCCTCTCCGATTCCTGTGTCTAAGGCCCAGGAGTCTGTGCTCAGTGCCCAACCTGACTCCATTTATTTGAGCAGCACAGAGGAAACATGGGAATCTCAAGGGCATATGAGAAACAGGTCACCAAGTCACACTTCCATGAGGAAGGGCACTCTGGAGTATCTTTTTAAGCAGAAATTGAGGTCTGTGATTATTGTCCAAAATGTTTCCTCCCATCCCTTCAAACACCTAAATCCCTGGCCTAGGAACCATGTTAGCATCACTGAACCTCCCACATACAGACCACCTGAAACACATGTGATAGAGCAGCCTGGATGCAAAAGGAGCTCTGCTCTTGCAGGGGTTTGCCCTCCAGGGCAGGCAGACCTTTCCCCTGAATAGTTTGTTGCCCCCTGATCTCCCTGCACTTGCCTGACCAAGAAAGGTGCAGATGTTATTGCACAGACAAGCTCAAAGGTCCAGCCAATCGTGGCCTTATGGTGCAGTTTGGAGTGTATACATTCCAAGCTGAAATTCTGCCGAGTCCAATCAAAGGCTGAGATTCTTATCTGATGGCCACTTGCATGATATCGACCAGTTATTTTGTAATATCCCATAAGTTACTTTCTCAACCAGACCATAATCTAGGATTTCAGCTGGGAAATCCAGCGAGTCATACCTGGATCCAGCATTCAAACCTGGAAAACTGGTTCTTGAATTATTTTCCTTTTATCACAGTAAACCACAAAAAAGGCTTGATTCCCTGTGCCTGCGACTCCTGCCGTGTTCCTCCCAGACACCCTGTGCAGGTGTAGACCCACAATCTGGAATATTTGGGGGGGATGCTGGAGTTGTTGTGGCAATACAATATTAAGGGAGGATTAATTAGATTTATGGTATTTGTTTGGGCAGCTTATTCAGTAGATGAAAGAAATTCTCATGCAAATGAAATGAATAAGCCTTAAGAGGTGAATGTGCAGTCACTTCTCCACCTGCGTCCCTTAGCACAGCCGGTGCAGAAATGGACACATTCCTTTGACAAAAATGAGGCATTCACAGATTCCATCAGCTACACTTTCTCTTTCAAGTGTTGCCAGTAGATGCACAGTGTATACATGTGCTTTTAAAAGACTTTTATTTTGAACTCAAGATGTGAATCTATGGCATTAAGGAAAGCAGAACAATCCTTTATTTAGCTGCACCTGCACCTTAATGCCTAATGAGTTTAGTCTGATGGAATCCAGACCTCAGGAAGGATTATAAATTCTCATTTGATTTCATTTACTTCTAAAATACCTTAAACCAGCTGTACCAGTCCAGAATCCAGTCCTTCTTTCTATATCAGTTTTACAAATGTTGTTGAATCTTTTGCTGCATTAAGTAACTTTATGCTATATAATAATACCGCAATAGTAATAAGGAACAGAAGGCAACTTGAAAAACTCATGTAGTGGAAGATAATTAGCAGCATGTAAGCTTGAAAAGCATCAGTTTACAAGCACAACTTTCATAGAGTTCTTCATGCTATGATTCTATGCTCTAGAAGCAAGGTTAGGAAAAAATAGGAGCTAAGTTGGTAGGCAATATCCAGTATCCTGTCAGTGTAAGGCAGGAGTCTGGCCTTGCCGGTAGGAATGAACACCCTCTCCAGGGCATTAGTGGTACACTTAGCCATTGCTGTCTGTTTTGTATGAATGCGTCAGAGACACTTGGGTAGAGACCTCCCTAAGATGACTGACGCAGGCTGTTTATTGTGAACAATATCTAATTCATCAAATACATTTGAAGCCGCCTTAACTTGCCCCAGTTTAGTTACAGGAATGCAAGAGCATAATCTGATGCCATCACATCTCTGCATGATCAAACCATAGCATCAAACAGTTATTGTTTCAATAACTTTTCAAAATTAATTTTGTTTCAAAATTTTTGTTTCAATAACTGTTTCAAAACAGTTATCAAACAGTATTAAGAGCTGTTTTTTCTTTGCATGTCTTCTGCACATACCGTCTTGCAGATCAAGCTGCCTGAGCACACTTCCACACTACCAGTTGCTACTGGGCTGTCCTCCTTTACCTGTCATTATGTTAGCATTGGCTAAAATCACTTGAGGGAAAATTTGTTGCCTTCCTCCTGACCTGGAATTTGGTCCAAGCTGAAGAACTGGTTCACACTTGCAAGCTTTCAAGAATAACCTGGATCCTCTTATTCCAAAATCTGCATTTCATCCCAAAGAGCCCATTTTAGGTTTCCTGTAGCAGTCTTGCACACTGCCCCTTATCTTTCCTGACTGAATACACATTATTTCTGAGCAGATCTGTTCAGCCACTTGTCTCCCCTTCCTTGGGCCTGGGGATGTGTTTCCATCTGCTCAGTGCTGTGTGTACATCCAGACAGGGCAGACTGCTGGTTTTTGCATCAGTGAGGTTTTGAGAGGCCCCCAGCAGGTTGCAGGAAACACCTTGGGCCCCATTTGCCTGCAGGTTGGACTGGGGGATTATTTTTCTCCATGAACCATATTGTCACTAACTTTTTCCCCTCTTTGTGCTCTGCAGCCTCCACTCCCTGGAGGCGCCCATCACCCTGTTTCTCCTCTAGACTAGTACTGCACTTCTCTGTGCTGTGTTGCCACCTTGGTCTCCTCATCCATTCATTCTGATCCTCATCTGTGATTCCTCACCCTTCTCTCCAGGCTGCCACTATCTCCTTGACCCTTGGATGCCCTGGCAAAATGTGTTACTTGAAGTTCACACCTAACTCAGGCACAGCATCCCTGTCAAGTTGGCCTCATCACCAGGTACAACTCACTGATTTCAGAGCGCCAGGAAAGCAGCCTTCATGTCCCCTGAATTGCGAAAAGAGAGAGCAGTGTAACATAGCGTCATCTCTGTCCAAAGAGGGAAAGGAAAAACATATTCCTGCATCTTCACGTACCTCCTACAGCTGCAGCCAGAGGATTTAGGGGATGTGTTAGCAACATGCCTCTGCTCTTAGGCTGTGTTATTCCATGTTATCCATTACAGTGCAGGGAAAAGAAAGCAGGAGTAATGGTCAGCTTTTCCCTGTCATTTTGCTCACTCCTCAGTTTGACTACAGGGACATTCCTAGAGGAGAGTGTAGAGATGAGCTGAGATTGCCTTTGGTGGGCAGGAAGCTTTGCAGCTACCTTAGCCTGCTCTGTGCAGCCCATGGTGCTCTCAGGGAGCTATATGAGTTCCCAGCTTGGAGCTGCTGTCCAGGCACACCCCCGTCTTTCAGATACACAGGGACACGCAACAGCCCCAATCTGTTGAGGGTAAATACCAGCCTCAGTTAACCCAGTTTCCTGGCACAACGCTGGCCAGTTGGGAGGACAAAGGAGCCAAGGTTTGCAGCAATCAGCACTGTCCTTAGCTTGCCTCCCTGTCTTGCTGGAAAAACACCACCCCGAGGAGCTGGGAAAGGGAGAGCTTCTGGGGGCAAATGCCCAGGTCACCACTGCTCTGGGACCCCCATTCCTGGTTAAAAAGAGGCAGAGAAACGAGATCTGAGCAGCTGATGGGGGATATTTCCTTATATTGGTTTCCTGGAGGATGCAGGTAGAAATAGAGGGAGTCTGTCTAAAGGAACTGCTTCATGGAACTCCCATGAATCCCAAAAGCAATCCTAAGTGCGTTACAGCAGCTACGGATGGATTGCAGCACCATGTGCTGCTGTGTTTCACGTGCTAAGGCTGCGAATAAGGTATTCTGAAGAAACACAACTCTTCTCTGCTTATTTAACTTTGCTTTCCCCAGATGCACATACAGACACTGCAAACTCAGCATCAGGATTCACGCCACGACCAGTCTGTTTACTATTAGGAGAGTTTCATGTTCACAGAGCAGTCCCACGTGTAAATTTTTCTCAATACCTTTCAGCTAGTCTGGCTCTGATTTCAGCAGAGAAACCACAGCATAAATGGGTACCAATCAGGGTGCACTCGGAAAAGAAAATGGATTACCTGTGCGTAACCTGCTTAGATATTTCATAGATGTTCTTTAAGGAGAAATAGGGTTTTTTTTTACCATCCAGTATGGCCTTAAAGTGCCTGCAAAGAAATCCTGGCAGGCGAATGTCTCCAGATGCAGGAGGCAGCATGCACGCTTCTCCCTGTCCTTTCCCTCACAATTATTATGTTTCCCTTTTGCCATTTCTCATCCTAAGGAATTTTAACTTAACCTCCTGGGTGACACATGGGGCAGCATCCTCTCATCCCCACACCACATTCTTTGGCAGCATGGATTGCAGGGAAGCAGGTGGCTCCTCATTGCTCTCCAAAGCCCTGCCTGAAGTGGGTGTGACATTAACCCTAAAGCTGGAAGAACATCAGAAAGTGCCCAGGCATTTTGTTAGAGAAATACCCATTTCTGTCCTTGCTAGCTGAAGTTTAACTTGGTCAGGAAGAACTTGCTGCTGCTTTGGAGATAATTAAACCCATCTTCCCTCAGCCTGCTGTTTGTACACGCACAATGATACCATTGTTCAGAGTCATGCAACACATATGCTGACATTAAAGTGTTTAATCTTGTAGTACAGTATTCCATTATTTTTTGGACATCTGTACATGATAGAAAGGGTACGTATTAAGGGATTTGTTGACAAAGAAATGGCTAATGCTGATACATGTGTGGACTGAAAGGATCTTTCCAAGTTGTGTTCGGCAGCAGGGAGAGTGCTCCTTCCCAGGCCCGAAGCCTGGCACAGATGTGATATGCACTGTTGCTATTACCACTTTTCAATTTATAACAAGGAGTCAGTGTTTAGAAGAATTTTGGAAGCTCCCTGCTGGGTTTGTGGCTAGGTGGTCTTGCTGGCAACACCACCTTCATGCTGAAAGCTGAAAAAATGAAGTGATGCTAAAGGAGGAATATTAACTCCAGAGGGCTTTCTTCCTTTCCCCTTTTGCAGCAGAAATGCTTAGCCCAGATTGCTTAGCAGAGTGAGCACTGGAGAATTTTGAACACCCCTTTTTCTAACTTCTGGGGTTGCAGTCAGGATTTATGGAGTCTGGTTTTCATCTAATTTGAAATGAATGCATTAGTCCTGGCTTCTGCCGTGGACGGGGCAGGACTTTGCCCTGCCACACACTGAATTTACCATGCAAGAAATAGCTTCTCACCTTCACCTCCCTTCACCTGGCTGTAAAACGCGTATATGAGCACTGAGCATCTTGGTGCAGGTTACCTCCTGCTGAGCACTGCTTTGGCTCAGAGCAGTCCCTTCTGCAAAGGGCAGATGGGGACAATACTGGTTATGGGATGCATTAATGACTAATAGAAAAACCAGACTATTTTTCGAGTCAGCTTATCTCACAGACCAAAATCAGGGGTACATTTGTTTTTCCTTAGGTTTCTCCAAAAACCTGCAGTAAGTTTTAGATGAGCTGGAAAGCTCCAACCATCCCATGTAAAGAATCTCTCCACATACTGTTTTGATCACTCTTAAAAAAATAATCCTATCACACAGCCCAGGACATTTGCTCTACTCCATTTATAGGTCTCCCAATTTATACTCTTTCAACTGTTTCTTCAAGTATTTCTTTAACTGCTGCTTTAGCTGCCTAATGTCAGCAAGTAAATCTTGTAGCTGAGAGGATGGAGCAAGTGAAAAGCAATCACAGAACTTTTCATTCTCAAATTCTTGCCATTATAAATTCCTGCCACTGCCCCTGTTACTATTGCTGTTAAGCCCAGTGAGGAGGGAAATGTGTGGCCTGGCAAGACATTATGGCAATCTTTATTATACTCCCCCTTTTCCTCAGAAAAATATAAGGAATGACCTTGTACTTCTTGCTCAATAGGGAATCCCACTGAGACTCCGCTGTGGACACTGCTGAGTCCTTCTCATAATTGGTTTCCTCCATCTTGAAACCTCACTAAGTGAAATGATGTTATCCACCAATTTAGAGACAAAGAAGTGCAATTTATAGAGAGAATGCTTAATGTCCATTAATTAGAATCCCATCAAGAGGTCTCCAATTTGGCATCCTGAAAGTTTACAGCACAGTTTCACAGCTTTCTTAAGCTCCGAGTCCAGGGGGTGGCCCTGCCCTCCCGTCTCCTATGCTGGGAGGTCTCTGGTCCTCCTCCTACTACTGCTGCTCTTGGGTGAGCTGGATAAGGATGGGATCCGCCTGAAAAGTCATCTGCGAAAGGGAAAACTATTTTCCAGTTGAACATGTTTCCTGACACCCCATCAGGGTGGACCTCCCCTTTGAAAGCAGCAACATACGTAGCCTGAAAATGCTCTTGGACCTGATGGTCCTAGGGCAGCTGGTTTCCAGGAGTCTCATGCTTTACATTGAAATGATGCGAAAGAGTTTCTGAAGTTTGGGCTTCGATCTCAAGGGGTGGTGATGGAGGGAGTTGGAGGTGAATTTTCTTGGAAAATTCAAACAAGGTTTAGCACTGCTGGCTGGAGGTGGTGTAACCGTTCATGGGAACATTAATGCTAACATCTACCCACTGGCACACTGATGAAATCATGCTTGTTTTCTGTAGCTCTGCAGCTATCAGAGAGAAAGCAGATAAAGCTTTTCCTACCCACTAAACTCACCTACATGACTTCTTCAGGCCCTGGGGCCAGCAGGCACAGGTAATCTCTGAAAACCTGTTAGACCTTGATACTGGAGTGTGGCTGGGTTGTTTTTGGCATCCAAATCCTGAGGGGTTACTTAGGCAACTGCTGATGGCTCTGCAGCCTCCTGCCTGGCTGAGAGGCTGAGGCGAGGGAGTGTTGTCTTTTGGAATCTATTTTCCTTTCACTTATCTTTCAGTCTCAGGAATTCAGGACCTTTAATCTATTTGAGATTAAAGTCCTTTACAAATCCCTTCTGGCCTTTTCTGGGAGTAAAGAAGTTACAGACACCCTACTGCACATTCCTTGCGGTGCTTTTTCTCGTGGTAAATGAGAAACAAGTAGCACTCTAATTGTTGTGAGCACTACAATAAACGAGACAACTACTCTTACAGAGCTTTATAAAAACAGTTAACATATTGTCAGGTGGAAATGTTAACAGGAGAATTTTAGTTTTTGCTTGTTTAAATATTCAGAATATATTCCAAGTGTTATCACCCAAATGTGCCCGGGAGGAGGAGGCAGAACTACCAAAGCTTCCCCAGTTTGGCAGCCTGAGCACAAATCTACTCATGTGGTGTTTACTTTGCTTGTGAAAAAGAGATTTTTTACATCTTCCTAAAAAAAAAAAGATCATAAAAATACTTAGGTAGCTGGATTGGCAAAAGTAAGGGCTCCCATGAAATCCATTTGAATGAGTGCAAGTATTTCCATTGACTTCCCTGGGGTCTGGATTAGCTCTTTAACACGTCTGCAATAATTATTTTTTAACACAGTCATTCTTGGCAAATTATTGCTGTGATTCACTGGGTTTTTTGCTTGACACATGGAGTTAGTGATTGACATTGTGCTACTGCACTCAGTACTAAGGCTGAAGCAGTTTGGTTTCTTTGGTGTGCGTAGAGTGTACTGTAATATTTGTTGTCATGTGTCATGCCTTGCCTACCATCAATCTGTATTATAAAACCAGTGTTCACAGGATGAGCTCAGGTTGGCTTTTCACTTACCAGGAGTGATTTACAAAGAAGCTGAAAATAGTTGGGGCTTTTGTTTCTGGTCTCACCATATTTTGCTGTGAAAATGACCAAATGTGGGACCAGTTAAAGTTTCCCAGCTTTATGCTGATGTGTCATTTGCTTTAGAAGTTTGGGTACCCTAGGGTGTGAAACTAGGCTCATAAGCTTTTCTGTCCAACAATACTTTTCTAGTACTGGTTTCAACTGTATTGCTCTGAGTTCTAGATGTCGGCAATTACACTTTTCAATCTCTGCATTTGAATGTTTTCAAGTTTCGTATCTGAAGAGTACACATCAGGACATGTCAAAACAAGTACCAAGTATTTGTTGACATTGTATCTCCAGCTTTCCCATATTTTTGGATCTGATACCCGGCTACTTCACACCTGAATGCATGTATCCATCCTGTTTTCTTTTAACCACCCCTGTTGTTGCACAACTATGCCATCTTGCATCACCATAATGCCACAACAGAGTCGGTTTGGGGAGACAACAGACTTCAGAGAGTTGAGAGCCATATCTGCATCAGATAGATGAGAGCAGTCTGTGCAGCAGTCAGATTGTGGATAGATAGTCAAGGCCAGACTTTCAAAGATGCTGAGTTTACTTGCATATTTGCAGCAGAGGTGTGGCAAATTTACTGATAACCACTAACCTAAGATATGTGCTTGTTTTGGTTGGATCACCTTAATTATCCTGCACACTTTTTAGTGTCTTATTTTTTGCATGAATCCATTCTCCACCTCCATCCCACAGCTCCCAAGCCCCATCATCTCAACCTTTTATTTCCCAAAGGACTGTGCCAAAGGGAGTGTCTGATGATCCTCATCTACCATAGCTGCAGTTAACTGCCACGCTCACCATGCCCAAGAGTTATTTTGCACCAGCAGGTTTTGAGCTATGTGTTAAATTAGGTCAAAATTTGTCTGCAGTGGTTGTGCCTCCAAAAGGTGATGCACTTCTAGATATGAGGAGAGGCACGAATTTACACCTGTATCACCTGTGAGTGACTTTGGATTGTTTCTTTAGGAGAGGAAATCCACTGTTTTCCCAAGCTAAGGCACACATTCTGTTTCATAGCAGTTATTTTTCAGGGGTGTTCTTCCATTTCATATTTTACAACCTTTGATTGCACATCCAGAGCTTTGGTTTCCACTCCAAGCAGCTGCCTTGCCAAAGCATTTGAATTGTGACAGTTTCTGAGCTGGAATTTCCAATGTTTGAAATTAGGAACTGGGCTCATACCAGTCACATTCATTAAAAGCCTTTGGGTACTAGTGATTTGTAACAACTATGAACCTGGGATAAACATGAGTTCAAATTCTTTACTTAGAAGGGCTATTAAGTATACCCAGCAAATATGCATACTGCTCGATGACTTTTAGGGGAGCATTTAACACATAATGGCTGACAAACAGCTGAAATTAAGTCCTTCAGCAAGGACCAAAAGGTTCTCATTATGGTATGTTGTGTCAATGGGGATCATGGATTTTATAGATCTTTAGCGGAGAAACTACAGTTGTATTCAGAGAGCTGGAGCAATTCTCTTGACTCTTTGGGTGAACATTCCACTCTCCCTCTTCCTTTTTCTCCTAAACCACCACCTCCCTCTCCCCCCATTCAAACTCCTCAGGTAATTAATTGGAAACAACCCAGTTGCAGTGTTGTCAAAGGTCTGACTAACACCCATCAAACCCAGGAAACTTGGGCTTCTTGAGCTCTCCCCTGCTTACCTCGTGCTGTTGTGCTGAAGGTATTACTGGGGTCTACAAAAAACACATGATCGTATGTACTGTACCATATGTTCACAAATACCAGCACACAGCAGCATGAATTAAGGATAGGATTTCAGCCTTCATAATGAAGAGTCTTGCTTTTATGAGTACGAGTCAGACCCTTAATGTTATTTTAACATAGATTTTGGTGTTTAATTATGTAATAAGATTTACTGCAGTCATCTAACAGATGTTGATTCAGGGTCAGTGTTTCTCATAAATTAGTTCTGAAAGGACTTGTTACTTCTGGGTCAGCAGATAGGTCCAGAGTGCAAAGAAAAAGGGGAAAAACAATAAACAGAGTTGAAGGGTTTCTTGGGATTCTTTCTTCAGTTACATATCCACATATTTTCATGATCTTGATGACTATAGCCACAGGAATGTTTGCTTTAACACTAAAGATGGCTCAGGCCAAAAACTTATATCCAAACATCTGCAAAGCATGGGAAAGTTCAAACTTCAGGGCTTTCTATTTTATGACCCTGGCCATTAATTTTTCATACTAATATGACGCATTTTTCCTAGGGCTCTGCATTGGGAATCCCTATGAACTCCAGCAGCACCTGAAAAAGTTTCATCTTCATGTGCTTGCTGTCAGACTTTGTGTATCAAGTGCAGCCAAAGGTCGGTGTTGGCCGATGTGGTTGTCATCACATACATACACTGAAAAGGTGCACCCACCTTCCTTTGAAAATTCAGCCTTCCCATGTCTTTGGAAGCAAATCACACTGGTGCATCCTACTGCTAGACCTCTCTGTAATACACCCTGCTGGTGAACTTATCTGCAATATAACTAAAACCACACGACATTATATTCATTCTTCTATAGTTGTGGTTAAAGGAACGATACTGTATTAAAATACTTTTTCCTCCCCTGTATAATTTAGGTACAGACAAATTCCTTTGAGGCTGAAATCGTACACTTTTTATCTTACTCTACTGAGACTACTTTGAAGGAAAGGGATTGAGGCACATTCAGTAGTGTTTCTAGGACTTACAGGGCAGTTTTAGCTTGCCAAGTGTTTTACAAATCATGGTGAATATTCACAATATTCCTCTGCTTCAGGGTACGAGAGACTGAGTGATCTTCCCCAGGCTGTACAAGATGTTCTAGGTAGAAGTGCAACAACAACTTTGTTTATTCAGTGCATGCTAAGACTGCACAACCTATAAAACCATTTGCTGCACTTAATTGCCTTTGCCTTGGAAAGTTTAGGGGTTTCATACCTAAAAAACTCTGCTATGATGAATCCCAGCTATCAGAAAGAGCTCTGAAGTATTTCCCTGAACAGCAATCACACAGTGGCAAACTGTGAGTCCTGGACTCCTTGCAGAAGTAATATGTGAGAGGAGGAAGAGCCTGTGGCCAGCTGCTGAGCCCCGGCCAGCAGAGCAGCGCTGAACCTGCTCCGTGTGAGCACTTGGACACAGCCCGGATCCCGGAGCTCCCCACACTCCATCCCTGCCACAGGGGAGGCCCTCACAAGAGCTGATGTACATTTGTGCTGTGCAGTGCTATAAATCTAAATAGCACTTTCCAGACTTAGGCTTGAAACTCCTCTTTTTCAGGAGTAGTTCCATTTAAGTCAATGGATTTACACAATGGATTTACCGCTGCCAGAAGAGAATCAGGCCTTGTAGAAAGGCACATTCTTTGCCAAGAAAATCTCAGAGCTAACTACTTGAATTGTGCAGTTGAGCTGCAGGGAGGTCAAGTGGACAGATGACGGGACTGGGACATATGGGAAGTCCCTGGTTCAGACATCAGCTCTTAAAATCTGAGGTGATGTGAGCTCTGGCGAGTCAGGTCATCTCATACCTCTGTTTCCCCATCTTCCATTGTCTGACTTGCCTATTTAATTTGGAATTTGTTCCAAGAAGGGCTTCACTTCATGTGCTGGGATGGGGCACTAATGTCTCGCCTTCCCCTTGCTGAAGGACAGTCAAGTCTTTCTTTCCTCAGAACACTGACCCTCAACATCTACAAGTAGTGTTACACACGACCATCAGCTGCCCATCAGAAGACAGGCGGACCTGTCACTTGGTGGGATAACACAACCATCCTAACTTTGCCTTAGAGGGCTCTGGCACTTTCTGTTATTTCACAGTCAGGATTGGGAGGTGGGAGAAGGTCCTTATCTGAACATTTGCTTCACAGCTCTGATCACTAGAGGTGCTTTAGAATGAAAGCTCTGACCTTTCAGAGTGGGGCTGTGAGCTTGTGATGAATTCAGCTGACACCAAATGTGGGTCACTGATGTGAAAAGCATCAAGGGCTGGAATTTCTATATGCATGTGTGTGGGTATGCGTGTGCAGTTTTCAGAAGCAGAGTCAGGCCAGGAACCAGCACTCCTGAAAAGCCCCATCTGTTCCTTTCAGCTCCTTCCCACAGCAGCTTGGTCATTATCGATGGCAAATGTCCAGAGTCACTTGTCAAGCATGAAGCTGCCAAAAATCATTAAAGCCCAATGGTCACCCACACCCCATACCAGCCAGCTGGAAAACTGTTTCAAAGAGAGTCTGATAAACACATATATGCTTATAATAGCCCAGAGAGAATCATGTATTTCCTACATGCTTTCATGAACCGAACAACAGCATGAGATGCTGCAATCAGATATTCTTGCCCTTTCCTGTTGTGGCAACTCGCAAGCTTGTTTGATGGCAAAGGAAAAGGGAACAAAGCAGGTGGCTAATGGGCTGTTTTTCTGTTTCAGTGGAGCATGACAGAGAGTTTCACCATCAGCGCTGCCACTACCGAGAGTTCAGGTTTGATCTCTCCAGAATCCCAGAGGGGGAAGCGGTGACGGCTGCTGAGTTCAGGATATACAAGGATTACATCCGTGAACGCTTCGATAATGAAACGTTCCAGATTAGTGTCTACCAAGTACTCCAGGAGCACCAGGGAAGGTGAGTGACCCACAGGGAAATCCCAGTGAAAGCCCAGGCACAGTATGTTCCTTCAGAGAGTTGTGTCCAATACTCCTGGAAATACTGGTGCCATCAGCAAGTGTCTCAGGAGCTTGGTTTAGGCATCAGTGTTATAGAGTGAAATCTCAGTCAGTGCTAATGCATAGCTGCCAAGCATGATCACCTACTGAGGACATGCGGGTACCCAGAGAGCATCCCCAACCCTTCCCTGGGAACACTCAGTAGCTGGGGAGCCAGCAAGCCTGCCCGTGAGCTACTGCAGGAAAAGATCATAAACTCAGAGTGTTTCAAGGTTTCTGGAAGACCTACCCTCTTCCTCCTGCCACTTATGGATTCCGAGGTGGTGAAACCACATCCGAATGCTTCCTTTCTAATTGTAGCTTAATTACTAGCCTTTATTACCAATGGCATTTGAGAGCCCTAATTAACAAAGACAGATGACACCATGCTTTTTATATTGACTGATTGTTTTGCATGTACAAAACTACAAGATGAGCTATTAAATCCATTCCAAGCAATTATTAATGTATGCCAAGCTCCCTGACAGATCCTCCAGGGAACTTGAATAAGAACATATGTTCAATTTTCTCATCTGTTTTTAGTTCCAATTAATCAGCAATCCCCAACCATTTATCAAAGGCAGTTACTTTCATTTGCACATATTTCTTTTACATACAGATCCTACCGAAAGTGAGATCGTATTTATTTATATGGAAAGTATTTACAGTCACATGCTAGTCAGAAGTTATTCTTTAGCACTACTAAACATGGGATAATAATACTACAGCCCTCATTTAGGTTTATGAAAGAGAACCACTAGGGATTTAAAGTGAGAAAGTCCAAAAGGGTAAAAAAAAAGCAGTGTGATCAGGAATCTGGCTTTATATTTTTATAAGACCTAATAAAAATGCAGAAAAAAAATCTGAGATATGATGGGAAACCTTATCAACTTCTTTAAATGGCGAGCATTTCTACCAGCTTTGCTGTATGGTAAAAGTATTCAACCACTGGTGTGTTATCTCCAACACCTGAAATTCCAGTTTTCTGGCTTAAAACTCAAGGTTTCCTTGGCCTTTCTAATTAAATGATTATTTGCAGGGTTTGAGGACTATGCTGATATTAATCTATTTTTAATCAAACGATGATAGTTTAAACTATCCATTTTAACCAGACTTTCTTAGAGGAGAAGACAAGACACAAATGTGCACAGGACCCATTAGCTACCCTGCTTACCATAAGCATTTAAGCTTATTCCATCTTAGACTCTTCCAGAGATAGAAGCCTCCCTTTACTGCATTTTGGGAGCTATTTAGGTACAAGTATGCAAGGATGACTTTCACTCTTGAGAAGAGCAGAAGAGATGTGTTGGCAGATGAAGAGGCCCTAACCAGAGTGTTGGGGCATTAGGGAATTGCCAGAAACCTGTTGTTGGAATAAATGTCCTTCATCAGATGTCAGGGAAGTCCAGATCCTGATGAGCGAGGTAGGTGCCGCTAGCAATCTCATTGTCAGAATTAGGATGATATTTAATGTCTTAATTTTATAATGATACAGCCACAGGTTTGTTATCACTATGTTTAGAGAGGCTGCAATGTACCCACTGGAGACGGTTACGTGGGGAGCAGCAGATGTTTCTGCAAAATGTCTCCTTCACAAATGCTTATTCCTAAAGGAAAAAATGTATGCAAAGGGCTGGCTTAAACACGAAACATTGGCTGGAAGAGGAGAGAAATCTTGCTAATTATACAGATGTTCCAGCTACAAGATTAGATGCAATTTCACTGCATCATATTCACCACAGGAACACTTGTTTTTAACATACCTTTAGCATACATTTTTGGCACAGGCAATGAAGAGTTTTGAAGAGTTTGTCCTGAAAAAAATACTCCTGTTGGTTTGGACTGACCAAAGGTAAAAATATTGTCACTAACATTTGTAAAAATATTTGCTCTTTTTCTGCATTTTTCCACTGACATTTTCCAGCCGGCTCTGTCACAGACCAGTCATCCAAGGCAGTGTGTCATTGGGCAAGTGGAGAAAGAAAACAAACTCTCTCCGACGTTGATCAAAAAACACCCATTCACTTTGATGCTTCCTTGGCTGTTTGTCTCATCCTGAGCAGGCTGGAAAGTCAGACCCATCTGACGTTGTTAGCAACAAGAGCAAAACAAAGCCAAACCCTCCCCCCAGCGCAGGCAAGAAAGTCTTTGCTTGTGTTTGGCTTTGTAGATTCTTTTCCCTAAAGCATGACAGGTACAATGGGCAATAAAACCCCAAATGGCTTCCCCTTTCCCTGTACTTTTGTGATGGTGCAAGAGTGGTGGAATCTCCCAGGAGATTGCTGGAATTGCCTTTCAGGATCTGGAACACCAGGTACTCTCCAGTCCTGAGCACCTCCTGTTTAAGTGCACCAAGGGACAGGCTTGGTGCCAGGCTCTCCTGGAGCAGCTGCAGCATCATCTGTCCTTTGTAACACACCAACACACAGCAGAGATCAGGATAGCTTCTAGGGACATGAAACCAGCATGGGATGCAACTGGAAAGCCCAAGCTGAGGCTGACTGGATCTGTTTTCCTTTGAGGGTGAAGAGACCATCTGATATGCTGAAGGCTTGATTTTCAGTTAAACCTCAGATGAGCCTCCAGTTTGGAGGGTGTGATGGTGTGCCCTCAGTTCAAATAAACCATAAGTACAAGCAGTTCAACAATTAATGACTTGCTTTACGAGTTCAGACAGGTTGGCAGGTATCTAACCAGCAGCAGCTCTTGTCTGCAATTTATTGTCAGTGAAAAACACAGGCATTGGTTTTTCCAGGCAAACAGCTGCATCCACAGCACATTATTCCTGAAATGCTGCCCCTCAGTAGCACTGACATTTAAACACAGAGTGGAAGTTCTCCTCCATCTGCCTGCTGAGTCGTGGGCAGGCAGACACTTAACAACCTTACCCTGACCTTTGCAGCAGAAGGGATGCCATTCTGGACTTTGACTGATAGACATTATATCTCTGTTAGACTTACTATGTTATTACAGGTGTTTATCGGGAATCAGAATAAATAATCAAGTGCTCTTTCTGGCCTTTCCAAATCTATGAATTCATTGCAAAGAGAGCTTGTTGAACTGGTAACATCTCCTTTATAAAAAGGCATGTATGGCATTCCTTAGGCACAAAGCATCTCAGATCTAAACTTTAAGCAAACAAGTACATTCATGAACAAAAATGTTCCTTATATCATAAACACTGTGCAAACAGTTGCTGTTTTGACTAATATAACATGTCTCAAAGCTTTCGTGTGCATAACAAAGTCCAGTGACTCATGTTCAACTTGTGTTTGGTCTTCGTGGTCTCACCCAAAAGGCTGGGAGAGAGTTTTATAAAGCCAGTGAGTGGCTTGAGGAGGGTGCAGAGCATCAGGACATCAAGGCCCTGTCTGTGGTCACTAATCTTGCTAGTGGGAACTAAAGGCTGCTATCAGGGATCTGGATGCTGCTCAGGCCTCCAAGTCCTCCCTCCTGGGTGCTGCAGGAAAGCAAAGCAGATTCCAGTACTAGGGAGTGCACATCACAGGGCACAAGGCTTGCTACAAGGTGGTGAAGGTCATTTATCTCAGGCACCTACCTAGGGAATGTTAAAATAGTCTTATAGATATGAGCCTGAGAAAAATGATTGAACTTTTACAGTGCAGTCGTGGAATACTTTGTGAACTAATTTGCAAAAGAAATACATGTTGCCCTCAGACTCTCCCTGTTGTTGTGAGCAATGGCCAAAGCAAGAATTGCATGGGGACTTAAGTGCTGAAGAGGCGTACAGGTATGCAGTGGGATTTCTGACAGCAGCCAAGCAGGTTGGATACCTAACTCCTATTGCAATGGATTGAACTTGTGTGTTTTCAAGAAGTTCCCATGTGGTTCTGGGATAGGTTGTCAGTCAGGGCAACATCCTCAATGTATTAACTTGAAGCTGCAGAAAAGATGTAGGTTGCATAGCTCTCTTCAACATAGAGCTCGATCCTGCCCATCTGTCTGCACCTTTAGAAGCTAAAATACCTTGGCCCAGAGTTACATCTCCGATTTCATTGGACCCAGCACTTGCACTGTGGAGCAAATCCCAACCCCTTTGAGGTTGATGGGAGTTCTGTTACTGGGAGAATAAAGCCAGGTACTTGACCAGCCTTTGGTAATTGAAATGTAGTTGCTACATGTTCACTTTATGGCCATTATGGATTTCACAGGCTTCAAAGGCAGTGGATGGTTTGAATGCTCATGTTACCAGCCCTACAGAAAAATAAGATCTTGCATGATGCATTCCTGGGTTTGACTTGCAGCTGGAACACTTTAGTTTGTGCTTCGGACTACACCACTTCTGCACCCAGATCAAACCTGAGCCCTTTCCAGACCCCCTTTTCCCACTGATTGGGGTCTGTTTCCATGTTGTGGGTTGAAACATGTAATTCTAGTAACGAAGGCTTAGGCCCACCCAGCCTGTGAAGCAGATGTGCCACTCTTTTGGAACTTTTTTAAGTACCAGGGTGATCTTTTCAGGGATGGTGCTGCAAAGAAGGGCACAATTTGTTTTAATGTTGCAGCCCAGCACCATGACAGTATGTGCAAGTACTGACATCATCTAGAAAGGTGCTGACAATAGCTTTGATTTTTATTTTTATGGTGACTTCTCTGCAAGTCAGTTGATGGCTGTGTTCAGCTCTTAGCAAATAGGGAACTTTAGTTCTTTAAGAACAAAGCTGCATTTAGTTATCCCTTTCAGACCATTCCTAAAAGCCACTACAGCCTGCAAAACCTCTGACAAATCTTGAACTCACTTAGCAAGGCACAACTCTTCACAGGCACTTGAATAGCTGCAGGAGGCATTTTGCATACCCCAGTGGGCTCTTGCTCAGCTAAGTGATGCACTAATGAACAGCGATTCAATGCTGAATAGAAACAGCTGGATATAAAGTGTCAGAGAGATGTATATAACCTCATTTCTCTCAGCACTACTTTTACAAGAGGCTTCATATTTAGGAAACATGTTGCGTTTCTCTGTAACAAACTCCCATTGCCACTCTTAATCAGTCTTTGAAGCCTAGATCTTACCATTCTCAAACACCTCCTAAGAAAGGGAACACCATAATTAAGAGCTTGGTGAAATTTTACAGTGAATGTAATTTCTCCCAAGATTCACCAAAACTCAGAGATCTGTTTCAGCACCAGCACAGCCAAATTTTCAGACCAGTCCCCGGAAACCACCTCCAGCAAACTCTGTTCCTGCTGTGGCCATCCCTTCACCTGCAGGAGACTCCGGGCTGTGCCTGGCTGGTGGCTCCTCCTATGGGCATGGGGAAGGCTTTTATCAGTGGGGAGGGAGAGGGAAGGATAAGTGGGATCCCAGGCAGGGAAGGGAAGGTGTGGGAGGAGGGCTGCACCAGGTCTGTGTACTGAGGGTGTTGCAAACGTGCCAGAGAGAGGCCCAGGGAGATCCTGGGGCCCTCTCAAAGTAGGAAAGTCTGAAAAATATTTTCCTAAGCTCGTCGTTGGACAGCTGCAAGCGGCTTTGAGCAATGACACCAAGTGAGCTAGAATCTGGGCACTGCGGCTTTCTGATCCAAACAGATGTCTTCTAACACCGCATCTCTTCTCACCCTCCCAGGATGCCCTTTCTGCCTTCTCCTCCCTCCACCTGCTCAAACCTGGATGTGAATTGCCCCTGTTCCCCCATGCCAACTCTGCCCTTGGGCTGCCTGTCAGTAAACTTGCTACCTTGCACCCAGACAGCCCCTCTAGGGTTAGAACACCAGTCAAGAGAATAGGATTGTGCACCTGGTTTACTGGCTGTGGTTCATATGTCAAGTCAGTAAGACGTTTAACATACCCGTGCCTTGGGTTTCCTACTTTAAAACAGAAGCAGGAGGGTTGACCTTTACATATCTGTAAAGCCATTCAAAGGCTGTTGCAAGGTATCACAGTATGGTTATTGTTTGAAATATCGTTAAATGTGTAATTCCTCAATCTAGCAGGTAGGGATTAGAGCAGTGCAGCTGCTGGGCAGCCTCGGTGTGCTCTTTGGGCTGGCACAGTACCTGAATTTGGGGATTACAGGGGACTTGTAGGACCTGCTGGCGGTGGCCCTGGGCTGGCTGCTCCAGGACACAGCCAGGGTTCCAAGTCTGCTCCCAACCCGGAGTGCCAGCACATCACAGAAATCAGTTTGTCTTGCAGTGTAATGAAAGCTGCAGTCACCTTTGCTGCTGCCACTGCCTGTCCTTCGTCCCATTTATTTTTATCCCACTTGGAAGTGCTCATTAGTGTTTACTACCACTTGTCAAACAGCAGCTTGAAATAACAGAGCTGATGAGGGGGATGGGGAAGTGAGTGAAGAACACAGACACAAAAGCAGGGGCTGTTTGGTAAGGAGACTACTCTAGGGCAGTGTAGACCTCATAGGTTTATAAATGCAGAGTTTCATCTCCTGTTCTCTCTTGCTACTGAAGAGCTGCCAATTTGTATTTCCACCAAGTCTCTCTTCCATGATCTTCCTCGTATCCCAGCTTGTCAAGGCAGCTGATAGGGGAGATGCTGCACTTATTTTTAGACACTTTTCTAGTGTTTATGGCTTCAAAATCAAGTATATCCTAGAGGCTGAGAAAAATAACCCAGTAAAAAGCAAAGAGCCCATGCTTCATGGTTGTTCATCCTTTCTCTTACTTCAGAATTACCACATTGCAATGTGGTAACTCTCTTCCTCACTGTTTCCTTTCATGGTATTTCTATCCTTGTCTTTTCTGCATTTTGTTTCCCCATATTTTTCCACTCATCCCCACATTCCAATCTTTCTCTCTTCTACTAATCACCTGTGATTCCTTTTATTGCTCCACTCATGCCATCAGCCCTGCATGGCCCTTTTAGTAGTTTGAGCCCTTCCACTCCCATAGCTCCAGACACACAAGCAAAGTCCACAACCACCCTCACTACAGTGCTTCTTACTCACCTTTGAGTCTAGAAAACAACAATGCAGATTCACAGACCACACAGCAGTTACATGACCTGTAGACAAGTTTTTGGGTGTGCTTTCTAGTGGAGGTGATTCTGCTTTCCGGTATCCAGTGCCAGACACTACCAGAGCTATTGGTAGACAAGTGCTAACCTCCTGTCCTCATCTTAGACTCCACTGATAGCCTGATGCTGGAGAAAACTGAGCTGAAAGCCCTGAGCTTTCATTATTGCTGAAAGCTTTGACATTCCTGATGATGTCGGTACTTTGAGCACTGAGCCATTTTGATGTGGTCTCAACAAAACATACTTGTGGTCTGGATCCAGGCTTCATAATTTATGTAACTCTAATCTCAACATTAACATTTCCATGTCCCAGTTTAATTTTCTGTAAAATGAGGATCATGTGCGTTTTGCTATCTCTTGGTCTGGTAAGCGGTTCAGTATAGTTCCTCATGTGCTCTGAAGTTCTCAAATGAAGGAATTGAATGCATAGCCAAGGAACCACAGGGTTTTTCTGCCTCCTGGCTCCAGAGCCATTACTGAGTCCCTCCAAGAATGTTCTAAATATGCACACAGTTATTAGGTAAGGGACCAGCAAGTACGATGTGCACTAGAAGCCTCCTTCCTTTCTGCTCAGATCTTTATCTCAAAGCTGAAACCCAAACCAGCCATATTAGTTAGACTTAACTAGCAATATCCCATATGACAAGTTATTACTTGGAAACTCTCAGAGCACATATGAAGTCTAAGCAGAGTAACATTTCTCTGCCATTTTTGTCTTGGCTAACAATGATGTCTAAAGGGCTTGCTGTCTATTAGCTAATGATTTAACATTGTTTGCCATAAGTCTTTGGAGAGGAGAGCATTTCACTTAAGGAGAGGTTGTTCTTTTTAAAAGAACAAGAGGTTTCTTTTCATTAGAACAGGCGCCACAATCTCAGGAGCCTCTGCTTGCAGCTCCAGTCAGGTTCTGCATTCTATTCCTGGTCGCTGCTGGTGGGCCAGAGTGGAAAGCGCTAATCCAGGAGTGCTTGAACTTCTCGAGAGAGCATCTGACATGTGGCCTTTTTGGGTCCAAATGTTCCAAGTGTGTGTGGGAAGGACATTTCCCTTTAGTGGGTCCCTTTGATCTCTCTCACTTCAAGCTTCCCCTCCAGGCCTATTGTTTGCACATTGCTGTAACTACAGGAAAACAAATGCATTATACAATTTCCCAGACTGACTCACCCTGGTACTTGATGCCTCATGTTGTCTGGTTACCCTGATTGCATCATGTCAGCATGGGAAGCTTAAAGGCTGATTTTTCTGAGTAATAATGCTGCATCTGAGCAGTAGCTAAAACCAAAAAAATAAAGTTATCATTATTGCTATTATCTTCAACCTGCAAACTACAAGCGAGAAAAACCAAGTGAGCCAAGTCCCTATGAACTAAACCTTGTGTGAATCATGAGTTCCAGTCATGGGCCATGCTTAAATGATGCAGTATGCGAATATAAAAACCCTTTACTTCTGGAAACTTGGACTCAGCCATTGGAACGGGCCAATCCGTACTACTCCCTCGTCCCTGGCTCCTCTGGGATGCGTTTTGTTCAGTGTGTTGTAAACAGGGAAGGATGGGAGGTGTCCACGCGGCTGTGTCATGCACTGTGGGAACAGGGCCATTGCTTCTGGGTGGGGATGAAACCCCAGGAAATTTGTCCCCAGCTTAGAGTTCAATCATTTTATGTTCTTGTAGCTAATGTCTGTGTGGAGGGAGAGGGTTATCCATCCTCAGCTGTCCTAGGTGCACCCAGCAAAGCTGACTGAGCTCCAGGCAGCAGATGGGTTGAGCCTCTCCATTGCTGCAGCACAGCCTCTTCCTGAGCCACCCACTTCAGCTGCCCAAACATCTACAGAAATACTCCCCATGCACAAGAAAGAGTTGCAGCATGTTCCGTTCTGATACAGGGCTTCTTCCACAAACCCAAACTCTGCTTAAAAGAAAGCAAAATTCCCTTTCCTGTCATGCCTTCCTCCCCGGCAGGGACATACAGGGTGAAGGGAGGAATCACAGTCATTATAATCCTGTATCTGCAAAACATCTCTTGCAAGCATCAGACCTTGCCTCTTCTTTGTGAAACAGCTGACAGAAAGCCAGTGCTTTCCCTCGGGCTGCCACATGCAACAGTAACTTCACCCTCAGCAGCATTTGCTCTATCTACATATCCAGCTGTGTGGCATCCACAGGTATGGTGCGTTGGTGAGGGAATGGCAGAATCCTTCTCTTAATGCACCCTGGATGATGTGCTCACCATGTGCTTCTGATTTCAGAAGTTTAGTTTCGTGTAAGCCATTGCAAAGCCAGAGGCAGTGGCATCTATTAGTTCACGGAGGAAAGACATCATCTCTTACATGCTCTGGGCCACTAAGGTTGAAAGGGAAGCTAGATAGTAAAAAACATTGCAATAAAACTCCATTTCTGTTTTGAGTGTGGGACAAAAGCCTTTAATTTCTTGGTATCTCACAGGGCAGAGAATCACTAAAAGCTACAAGACAAAAGCCTCTGTGCTGACAGCGCTTCTCACATTCATTTTTGATTACTTGATATTTCATGCAAACAAGAGGCATTGTGTAAACTAAGTTAAATATATCTATTTGCACTGACAAATCAATAGTGACAAAATTAATAAGGTCTTCTTTAAGCTTTGAGAACCTGATTAAAGGGTTTTCTGAGGAGAGTTCTTCATTCAAAAGGATATAATTACACTTAAACAAGTTATCATGTTTGTGCACTGTCAGTACAAAAGCAGCTCTTACAGGACTTGTCTAGGCACTTCCACCGTGTTTCTTTGTTCTTCTTGTAAAGTCATTTAAGTATGCACTTTTTTCATCCAAGTTCTAGGTCTTTCTTAATTTCTGATAAAGGAAGTTTCCTTCCTTTGCAGAACCTGTGTTTTCTCAGATTTTCATTTTACAGGACTCTGCCAGGTGGTGTTTGGTAAATCCAGACTGATTTCACCCTTTTCAAGCACATGAAATCCTCTCTTATTTTGAACCATTCTCATTTTCTGGTATTAGTTCTTCAACCAGAATAACTCAGCAGCGGCCTTTCAAAAAAAACGAAGCACTGAATTGGAAGAAAATAGCCACGCAAAGTAATGCAGACCTATGACTGCGCAAAGGGTTATTGCCTTAACACATTATCTGTAACCTCAGACGAGTGCATTAAAAAAGCCATTACATATGTTAATATATGCACTCTGGTGTTCCAGCTGGCTTGCACCAATGCTACAATTATGCATAAAAGTCAGGAAATGATGTGTGGAAAGGATAATGAGCAGCATTGTCTGCCCAATTACCAAGTTTGCATATGCAAACAATAATTTTGTGAAACTGTGCCTGGCAAGCGCTTGTTCTGGAGTTGTGTCAGCAGCTTTAAGGTTAACTGTAACAGCAAAGTAACCCAAAACCACCTCAACTCTGCTTCAACCCATCCACCCTTTTTTGAAGGGAAGAGGAGTGCTTCATCTGAAGGTGATTAGATGGGAAAATGTGTCAGCCCACCTCTGGTGGAATCTGCCTATTGCCAGAAGGCTTAAAGCATGTATGTGGATGCCTATAGACTCTCCAGAGGAAAGCAAGGGTAACTGGGAATTGCACTGTTGTTTTTCAGGGATTCAGATTTGTTCCTTCTTGATTCTCGGACAATCTGGGCTGCAGAAGAAGGGTGGCTGGTGTTTGACATTACTGCAACCAGTAATCACTGGGTGGTGAATCCCCAACACAACCTTGGCCTGCAGCTGTCCGTGGAAGGCATCGATGGTGAGTGTCAGACACCAATATCAATCAGTGAGTCTCTGTTTCAGATACACAATTCCCAGCCAGGGGAAGCCTTACACATTCAGTACTCTTTCCTTTGAGCAGAATTTATTGAATTGCTTCCTGAACTATGGAGATAGTAATTATAGCAAAATAATTCAGAAACAAATTTCAGATGAAGGATGTACTCAAATGCTATAGCAGATTGGTAACCTGCCTGCAGTCATTTCAGTATTAGCCATGCACACCTCCCTGTCGAGGTACATATACTCTGCTAATTTGCAAGTAGTGCAGTCCAGTGGAAGAGAGAGGAATAAGCTTTGGTATGTGCAGAAAGACAACCAAGGTGTAAAAGACCGGTGTTAATTGGCACAAAAGTCCTTTTAAATTCAGAAAACAGCTAGGAACCATTTTAATTTCCTTTGCGGTAGAAAGGACCAGTAAAGTCACGTCTGGTCGAGACTCCAGGGTCTGCAGAGTGCTTATGGTAAAAACCTGTGAGATGTGGGATTGGGTGGGAAGGTCTGGCTCTGAAACATCTCCAGAAAGGATATGTTTAGAATTAGGCAGGGAATTCTGCTAACCAGGTCTTAACTAAAAAGTCGTGTTTGTCTTAAAGTTAAAATGCTCACTTTGAGACTTGTACAAGGAAACCAAGTTAGCCTGGATCTTCTGGGTTTTCTCAGGACCTGGGACCACCTGAAACTGCCTGGTTGCCCTGCAGGAGAGAGCAAGCAAAACCCAGTTCAAAACTGTTGCATATACTCCAAATGTACTTATCTAAAGACATGTTTTTAACCTCCAGATATTCATCAATGTTGTTGGGTTTTATGCAACGCTCTGAACTTTTCCAGTATGTGGTATTTTGCATAAGGACCATGCAAAGCAGTTTTGAAACAGGCTCCCTACAGTGTCCATTTACACAAAAAGTGATTTTACTTATGTGAGACCTGCACACCGAGAAGTGAACAGGGTTTGTTCTAACCTGCCCTTTCTGAGTGATCAGTGAATGCAGAAACCCAAACACAGACACAAAGCAGGAGCTTCACCATGGAAGTTACTAGTTCCCACCCCAATGACAGATGCCTTTTGCCATCTTTGTTCAAAGATTCAAATTCAACCTGATTTACAAGTTAAGATTAACTCTTAAAACAGTAAAGCAAATTAACAGCCAAGACAAGCTTAACCTGTTGTGAAACACTTGTCCTTATTTTTAGTTTCTAGCTTGCCTCCTAAATGAAATACTTCGAAGTACAGAAGTTGTGTCCATGATCATGGCACATTTGTTCAGCTATGGTTCATATATAGAGAAGCCATCAAGACCCAAGCGCAGAGCCCACATGATAGCTGAATGTAGGCTTAGTATCTCTAACCATCATGGGTACACTACATTATCACACACACTTTTCTACTGATAAAGCCTTATCACTCTGTCCTCCCCCATCCTCACTGAGTAATCTTACAGCAAAAGTCAGTCCTGGTTTTCAGCATTTAGGAGGAAGGCAGCTGATCTATGAATCTGTTACAGATTTCTATAGAGACTTTTCAGGGTCCTGCATCCAAGGAAATGCTGCAAATTTGTGTACGCTTACAGTAACTCTGGCTGCTCTCCTGGAGCAATTGGAAATGGACCCTTAAAAGCATACAGCCAGATCTATCACAGAGAAAGCTTTCAAAGACATAAACTCTCAGGTTCAGTCTCATCTGTTATTTGACTCAATGAGTATTAGGAATCTGATTATTTTTAGTGCACTCCTGAGAAATCTAGCTGAGCTTGTGTGTGGTTTCAACCCTTTGAAAAGTAACTTGCTGCTTTCTCAAAGCAAATTAACAAAATACTTTAAATCGGCCTGCCATTAACGTTAGAAAAGCCAGCTGCAGTGTTTAAAAGGTAAATAGAGAGATACAAGACCCAATTGTATGCTTGTCTTCTGTAACCAAGTCCCTTGGCAGCACACCTTTGCACTCACATTTCTCCACCATACACGTGAAATTTTCTTTCTATTTTTGAATGGCAAGGACGTGTTCTTTCTTGCTCCCCAAGTTTCCCCTTTGGATATAGACCAACTGAGTGTCTGAGAGCTGCTTTTACACCTGGACAGCGTATGAAAATCACATGATGCACACACAGCAGGATTTTGATGCAACACTGTACAGTTGGGCAATCCCCAGAGCTTTAGGTGGATTAGGTAAAAAAAAAAACACCCCAACATTTCTTTCTGTCTGTCATTACACAGAGATCTGTAATCACAGAGCCAATATAGTCTATTTAAGAAAAATTCTGACATCGCTAGCACTGTCCAGATGAAATTATACAGAATAAATTAAACTGATCATTGTATTTCTTTATAATCTTGCCAACTGAGTCTATCAACAAGTAGAACTAGGCTGGAATCAAAGGGTATTTGTTTACTCTTAGAAAATGGAGATCAGCTCAAACAGCAAGTGAAGGGACAGTCACCTTCAGTGAGCTCTGAGCCCAGCACCCAGGAACAACCCCTTGCCTGATGAGGTTCACTTAGTTTGTTACTTAAGATCTTATGTTTGACAGTATTAAAAAAGAGTACATCTTTAGTTCTTTTGGAAGAAGTTTATCATTGTCTCACAGTGACTACATGTATGTCCTTGTGTTTAACCTTGCTTTCTGGATGTATAGGAAAGTTAAAGTGGATTTTTCCCATCTTTATTAAAAAGAAATATGCTACTTTGCATACAGAGCATTACACTGCCACCATATTGGTCCTGAACATGACTTGTTGATAACTACACAAGGAATTAATTGGTCAGATGCTACTTATCACGTGCACTAATGCAAATCCATTAAACTTATCAGTGTGAAGTCAGATCCCCTCACTCCATACTGCTGCCCTACTCCCTAGAGACATGGTAAAAGTAAAATCAGTTGCACTAGAATAACCACAGCCATAGATGTACTCACTGGTTTAAACAGCTTTGGGAAGCAGAAAGGCTTCTTTGAAGGGGCAAGAAAAAGCCCAAGGAGCAGCACTCAGTGAGCAGTAACTCCTGCAGCTGAGCTTGTTCTCAGGAAATAAGGCTTCGATCTGGCAAAGCCTGAGCACAGGTGGAATTACTTCCCTGTTTAGCATCGGCTGCTTGCTTGAGCACTTTGTGGGCTCCACCTCCAGTGTTTAAAATGAAAACTGTTTGGACAAGCTTCCGGAAAGCAGCTTAAGCAGAAGGTGAAGTTGTTGATACATGTCCACATATAAATCTACCTACATGGGTTTTTACATGTGCTATTTTTGCCCAAGTTTAACTGGTGCCCTATCCTGAGATTAGTTTAGCTTTATCTAGTTTGCAAGGCCTGGCCATGCCAGGCACTTGTCCTGCTGCCAAGCTCCCATTAGAACACCTCTTGAGACAGTCCTCTCCACACATCCCATATACTGCAGCTTGAGACTTGCTCACTGGGCTGCACACTTGTAGAAAGGACTTCAGCCAAGGCCGGTTCATTTCTTGGCCTTCAGCTTTGACCACAGCCCCCTTTTTCTGGGTCTGTCACACTTACCAATCTTTTGACCACATACAAGAGTAAAGATGGAAACACTCCTATAAAGACACTACTTTATAAACAAGCCTTGGCATTTACTCATCTTAAAACCAGCAGTTACAGGATATTACCTAGAAATATTGCAGGTTATCAGCTTCTTTTCACACAGTACTGAGAAACAGGTAAAAGAAGGACTTCTTATTTCTTTTTTTCATCAGGAGTCTGTAGGGCCCATTGCCTGCTTTCCTTGGCCAGGCTGCCTTTCAGGGCTTCTCTAGGAAAGAACCAGCTCTCCTTTGGCATATTTGTTTTATGGCTGACAAGGCCCAGCCCTGTCCTCAGCAAAAGGATCACAAAAGCCATTAACATAACTTTGACTTAGCAGCAGTACTCAGTAGCTTGGAACAGGATAATTCTGGATATCACCCCTGCATTTCACAACAGCACCCAGGCATCCTTTGGAGGCAATGGAGAGAAATACTGAGTTTCCCACTGCCATCTCCCCCTCCTTGCAGTTTTTGTAAAGGGTTGATTTCATTCTCCAGATAAACCACCTAATCATCTTTTACCAAAAATCAAATTACTGTAAGAGTCCAGGATGATGGAAACATGAATAGCAATCAATAGCTTTGCAACACAATTATCAGGTACAGTGGTGCTGAGATACAGCAATAAGCAAAATGTCTCTAAACATCTGAAGTATTTGTTTCTCTCAGCTACAGTGTATCTGGAGCTCTGTCAACATTTTAAAAGAGGCATTTTTATTCTAAGTTAATAACCTTCCAGTGGGAATTTAGTGTTCCAACGGGCTGAGTTTATGGCTCCTTTTATAGGATCACTTCAAATTATGGGTTGGTGAACTTAAAGAAACCCCTCTAAAGAATGCAGGAAAAGTTAATGCTAAGTGGATTTAGGGTAAAATAATTATATGTAGGACTATTTTATGTAACTTTTACATGGAGATATAAAATGAAGTTAGCTGTGCTCAGCTGCTTTTGTCAGAAGCAGCTTCACCGATCAAGTCCAGGCCCTTTGTGGATTGTCACATGCCTGGGAATCACCTTTACCAACCAGACAGCAGCTCTTCTCCTTGCTACCCTTACTATGTCTGCTCAAAATGAAAAGTTACTGCAGGCTGCCTTATCACTCCATTCTGTCATTAAGGGCAAAGCATCAATCCCAAACTGGCGGGTCTTATTGGAAGGCATGGCCCGCAGAACAAGCAGCCATTCACAGTAGCCTTCTTCAAAGCCACTGAGGTCCATCTCCGCAGTATTCGCTCCACAGGAGGGAAGCAAAGGAGCCAGAATCGATCAAAACCACCAAAGAACCAGGAAGCTTTCCGGGTGTCAAACATTGCAGGTACAGCACGTGTTATGTCTGTTATAATGATCTGTCTGTTGGTTCTCTGGTCTACCGCTAGTGTTCAGCTGCAGGTTTGAAACTACGTGGATTAGGGATTATTTCCAAAAACTTAGAAAAATAATATTTCTTTAAAACAATGTTAAACTGAGGGATTTCTTAATCTGGTCATTTTTAAAAAGGCACCTAACCAGAAAACCTCCTTTTCTCCCACATGAAATAGGTTCTCATTCTGAAATGTAAGATTATTACACTAAAGCAGTGAGTAGGTGATCAAAGTAAGGTATTTCAGTGGATCTGAATCAAAATGCTGTAGATTTCTGGTGTTTGTAAGTTTAGCCTCCAAAACGTTCAGTAGTCCCAAAACTTTTGCCTGAAGGGGAAGGTTGCTCAGGATAACCGCAGCTATTCTAGGGGGAATCCTAATATGGAAGAAAACTCTGCCAGGCATTTGAAATAGAAATGTGGCTTAATTATGAGATACCTCTGAATAATGGGCCCTTGGTGACCTTCCCGGCAGGAACCACAGCACAGGGCTAGCACTGCTGAGGGCAGTAGCAAATTCCAGCTCTATTCCTCCAGGTGCTTCACTGAATGGAAGGAAAACTTGCAAGAGGTGGAAGGAAGAGGACAGCACAGGGCACAATATCATCTTATGTGACTCACTTTTGCCTTAGGTTGCTTGGGGTTATCTGCAAGGCTACAAGAGAACTCCCTCCCATCAGTTTTGTTGCAGCTTCCCTATATTTAATCAGGCCATTCCCATCCTAGAACTAACAGTGTTTTCTTGCAGCCCTGACAATAGGTAACCCTTCTCTGACCTGCCCAGATGCCTGTTTTTCTGCACCTCTCACCTGAAATCAAAGAGTTTATTAAATTGGTTTTCCATCATTTACGTTTCCAGGCTCTGGGTCTTGCAGTTCCCCAAGCATAGATGGTCTGAAATTTAAGCATGCGTTTTTATCACCCATTTTCTGTATTGATACAATTTTTAAAGTGGACAAAAGACTTCCTGGTTTCCACAAGTAGGTTAAAAAGTCCTGTGACCAGTGTCCTGCTTTGAGCTTGGGGACCCTACATTGAGTTAGCTACCAACAAGAAGAGTGGAAGAAGCATTTCCAGTACTTCTACCTGGATCTCCAGCTACATGTCCACACAATAGCCATGTTTGTTCAGATGCACAACTCAGACCTGTGCTTTAGTCTTTGGTTTCAGTACTGTCACGCATTTAGAGAAGTCTGTAATATGGACCCAGCTGCACTGGACAGAACAGACTCCACGTTATCTTAATGTCATGTTGCTTTTGTAGACCTGAAGGTGCAACTATCACCAGTAACACAGGTGATTCAATGACAGGAATTTAGGAAATAGGTAAAAGGAGCCTTTCCCTGTTGCTCCTTTCATAAGTTCTCCGTTTCTATAGTAGGCAATAATCAGAGAACTGCTTTTTGCTACTCTGAGGTCAGAGAAAGCCCAGAAAGGAAAAAAAAGGAGAAAAAAAAAAAAAAG